>KE505337.1:427301-446292 GCA_000441515.1 Elaeis oleifera | reverse complement strand
ATTTACTATAATATATCTAAACATCTTTTAATAGAAAAGTTTTTAAAAATTTTTAAAATTTTTAAAATTTTAAAATTTTAAAATTTTAAATATTAGTGACAAATTTCTGTTGTTAAAAAAGTCATTAGCGATGGAAAGCTTTTATTCCATCGTTAATAGTCTAGTTTTAAAATTTAATTTTTTATTTTCAAATATTGATGATGAAAGGTATACGTCGTAAATAAGCAACGATTTTACGACAGTTATTCGATTTAGCGTCGTAAATAGTAGATTATTTATGATGAAAAATTTTTATCATAAATTATTTTTATTTTAAATTTTAAAATAAATTTATTAGCGACGAAAAAACCTTCTTCCGTCGTAAATGCGCTTAGTGATTTACGATGAAAATTTTTTACGTCCCTAATACTGTTGTTTTTGAAAATTAAAGTTTTTTATTTTTACATATTAGTGATGAAAAATATTCATCGTAAATAAACAGCGATGTTTCGACGGAAAATAAAATTTTATCGTAAATAGTTGATTATTTACGATGTAAAATTTTCCTCGCAAATATTCTGTAATTTTTAAATTTTAGTTTTTTCTAATTATTTACGATGAAGATAGTTTGTCATAAATAATCAATTGTTGATGATGAAATATTTTTATTAATCGTAAATAGCTTATCTTTTGAATTTTAAATTTTTTATTTTTCACATATTAGCGACAAAAATTTTTATCGTAAATGATCAATGTTTGACGACGAAAAAATTATTTTTCATCGTAAATATTTTTATTATCTACGACGTATTTCATTTCGTGGCAAATAATCTTTAATTTTAAATTTAAATTTTAAAATTTTTAAATATTAACGATGAAAAGTTTCATCATTAATAAGGCTTATTTGCGACACAAATAGTATTTTCATCGTAAATAATTAAATTATTTATGATAGAAAGTTATGTTGTAAACAATCTATAATATTCAATATTTTAAATTTTTTATTTCTCTTCAAATATTAGTGACGAAAATTTTTAGTCGTCAATAAAGGTTATTTGCGATGAAAAATTTTTAATCTCTTTAAATTATTTACAATGAAAATATTTTCGTTGCTAACATTTGGATATTTAAAATTTAAATAATATTTATTATTTACGATGAAAAAAATCATCGAAATAAACGTTTATTTATGACGAAACTTTATTTTCGTTGCTAATATTCTTTATTGGCGACGAAATAATGAAATCATCGTAAATATTTTTTTATCGATGAAAATTATATTATATCGTAAATAATTTTATTTACGATGAAATCTTTCCGTCGTAAAAAATATCATCGTAAAAAAATTATTTTCTTGTAGTGAATCTTTATAAATATATATGACTGTATCTTTGCAAAAAAAATCATTTAGCCACGAAACAATAGTAACAAAATCCTCTTCCAAATTATTTACGATGAAAATCTTTCCGTCATAAAAATATCATCGCAAAAAATTAGTTTCTGATAGTGAATCTTTTATAAAATATATATGACTGTATCTTTGCAAAAAGAAATCATTTAGCCACGAAACAATAGTAACAAAATCCTCTTCTAACCATATATCGGTAGTGTGAAACTCCAATAGAGCAATCTGAACCCTAAGCCAAGCAGTAAGTAAGTAACTTACCACCTGCCCTTAGCAACACATATAGCTTCATGATTTCTAATAACATAACCAAGAGCTATCTTATCAACAAGCACAAAAGCATCAAAATTGATTTTTACAACCCCAATAGGAGCAGGTAGCGATGACACTAGACGGGCCGATAAAAGGATAATTTTTTGTAAATGACAACCCTAGTACCTACGTGTAGCTTGCAAACCCTATAGATGAATAATGCAGCTATAGTCAATAGCAAACACCGACAGTTGGCACAGAATCTGCTAGTCACTGTATTACTAAAAATTTGCTTATTATGAGCTTACCATAGCAACCATGCTATATATGCCAAAAGCAATTTCTGATTATTCTCTATCAACACATTAGAGAGGTGGCAAAGAATTCGGACTGACATTTACTTGGTGCATGTAGCTAGCATAGAAGCTGCCAATAAAGTTAAGCAAAATCACAACAAATAATTGGATGAGCACAGTTATCTATTTGATGTGGACATAAGTCACAAAGTAGTCATTCAAGGGAATAATATTACAATGGGATAGCAAAGCTTTGCAAGGCAACCTCTCCCATGCTAGCCTCCAAAGAGAAGTTTTGACCTGCGGTGGCACCTTTGGATTCCAAATGCACCCACATCTAATCTGTAACTTGAATATTATTGTTATTGACAACCGTCTCATCCTCTATAAAGAAACATGCGCAAGATTAGATGAACCCTACATCTTCAAGGATTTAAGGTAAATTGATAGTTGGAAGGAAAAATTAGCTAAGTCTTCAGAGCTTGATTTTGTAATTTGGAAGGTTAGAACTCAAATAGCTAAGTTCTAGAATCAAAATTTTGGAAGTTTGATGAGAATAATTATGGTCTGAAACATGAACATTTGCTTTATAGGGTTGCAAATTGGCAGTACAAACTATGTAAGTATTTGCTAGAGGACAGAGTGACTTCATATATCTTAACCAGAAAGAACTGTATGTCTAATTCATTAAATAAAAGACCATATTGTTCTGGTGCAAGCCTTGATACAAAATTTCATAGCACATAGATATGCAATAGGAAAGAATAATTTATGCATTTACATAAATATTACAAAGACAATGAAGATAAATATTTTTTTGGTAAGCAAACCTAAACAAAATATAGTAAATTGAAGGACATAAACAACGTTAAATATATACAGTTGATGGCAACCTATGCTGATGAAACCAAAATAATAGAAAAATCATGATAACCAAGTCTAGAGTGGGCTGGCAACCTGATAATTTAGATGAGTACTTCTTGAAAGAAAAAAAAATGTATAGATCATCAATTAGCTTGTTGATCCCCTGAAAACAAAGTAGTTATAAATGAAATTAAAAATATATATGGCAATATAAGGAAGTGAGCATTCATCTCATGCCTCGCCATGCATGAATGTCAAAGTTGGCTGCCATGTCTTGGCCAAGATAAGGTCCAGATGTCTGCTTCCCCAAGACGGTTTGCTACTCATATGGTAGTTTTTTTGAGAAGCCAGGAGGAAAGGGATATTCCCCCGAGGATATTTATTAGTTGTTGTTAATATTTACATATTTTAGTAAATAACAGGGTTTATAAAGTGCCCTCGGTGTCTATCGCTCGAGAGACGTGGGGTGAAATACAGAGGGGGAATTCAATATGCCAGTAAATGCAATCTTCGACGATTTCAAAACAGCTAATCCAGTAAATTTCTTTCGGATCAATCTCTCCCCTTTCTGGCTTGTAGGATCATGGCTCTTGGTGGGCACTAGAAACATCCACCATGTTAGAGTTTGCTCTCTGATTATTAGAAACCTAGCTGCCCACACTTTTCTCGCTTTCATAGTGTGCGCGTGTATGCGATTTAGCTCTTCACGTAGCTTTGGGTTTTAGGTCCTCCTTGATCCTTTGCGAGCATTATCCATTCGTCAAAGGTCTGAATAGCTTTTTTGCTATTTTCATTATTAAGTGGGCTTCAAATCGAAGGACTCTGTTATTACGTTCTTTCCATAGTGACCAGTGTGCCGTTAGAAGGAGTGAAGTGAGCACTCTACCTTGTTCTTACCTGGAAATGAATAAATCCAATCCCTCCATACCTGAGAGATGCTACACGGAAGTTGTGAATGGTGCATGCCTTGGGTTACCGATGACCGTAGAGTTCTGAAATATGAACAGGTCAGTAGAAGATGGTCTGTAGTTTGTTACTTCTATAACATAGACGACACAGTTGCTCAACCTGCACACCTTTTTTGATCTGATTTTCGGATGTTAGAATTTTGTTGTAGAAGGTCAGCCAACCAAAACTTTAACTTCTTAGGGAGGGCAGTAACCATAGTGTCTTTCCAATGGCTTGGTGTATCCCTCCATCAATCAAGAACAAGTAGCAATTTTAACCGAAAACTTCACTGTTTTGCTCCATTTCCATAGTCTTTTATCTTCTTCCTCTGATAGTCTAGTGTTGAGAGAGATTTAATAAGCTTCAGGTAATCCTCAGTGGCAGCCCAGCTTAGTGGTTGGTCAAAGTTTGAATGCCAGTCAAAATGAGAGAGGAATCCGTTGACGCTACTTAGTGGGTTGATAGCAAAAGCATGGAGGTCTGGTAGAATCATGTTTAGAGGCATGTCCTTCAACCAAATATTATACCAGAAGGATATGTTCTTACCGTTGCCTATTGATGAGGTGGTGAAGGTTTGGAAGATACTGCCAAGTTTGATGACACCCCTCCAGAAACGTGAAACACCTTTTAAGGATATGCTACTCATATGGTAGTTGTCCTATTTGGGAAGCAAAGCAGGGAAACTCCGAAGATCACTGTCTATGTACACAATCTCATCAAAATTGGTTTCCATGCAAAATTGGTCTTGTATGTAAATGTTTACCGTATATAAATATACACCGACATGGGCTAATAGAAATAAGGGAATAAGCATTTCACTAATCTTATCTGCTATTATCCACATGACCAGCTGAGCAAATATATATATATATAGACACACACACACACACACACACATGACCGATTACAAAGGCCTCTAGATTAAGCTTCGGCATAATCAACAAGGCAAATGGATATGAATAAAAACTCATAGCTGACATGAATCCACGGGGTTACATGTTTCTTCTTTGAAAAAAATGATAACTAATAAGGTACTCATCGATAGTGACGAGAAGAGCCAACTGAGCAACTAGCTAGGAAAGTCTCGGCCATAAGCTTTTGGGCAATCTTCGAAGTCTTCCATTTCAATCAACTAGAGCTTGATCCATGAAAATCCTCCATATCTTGATGATTTGACCAAAGATTTCAGCTTGGATGAGATTAGAAATGCTATTTTTTTTTGGAGACATGAAAGTCCCGAGCCCTAATGGTTTCACTTTTGTATTCTTCAAAAAGTTTTGGGGCCTTCTTAGTGATGATCTCCTTGTCTTGTGTGAAAAGGCACTTTGGATCTTGATAGATCAATTATACCTATATCTCCTTCATCCCTAAGAAGGAAGGCTCTATCACAGCTTAGGATCTAAGACCAATCAGCCTTCTTAATAGTATTTTCAAAATTATCACCAAGGTCCTCTCCAAAAGACTAGCCAAGTTCCTGCCTCTTTTGATTGATCAATCACAATCTACTTTCATGAAGGGAGAATGATCATTGAAAATTTTCTTTGTGCCAATAAGATAATTGCTCATTGCAAAAGATCTGATGTTAAAGGAGTTCTTTGCAAACTTAATTTTGAAAAGGCTTTTGATAAGCTTAGTTGGGATTTCTTACTTGACATCTTGAAGGCAAGGAGCTTTTCTTCGAAATGGATTTGTTAGATTCGGAGTCTCTTGAGCACTTCTTCTGTGGCTCTATTAGTTAATAATAGATCAAGTAATTGGATCAAACATCATCAGAGTCTATGACAAGGTGACCCACTCTCCCGTGCCCTCTTATTTTGGCTACTGATGTACTATCCAGATTACTCAAGTATGCTGGCTCCCTTAGCTTGGTTAAAGAATTTGATGAGAATATTGTTCTTCAGGGCATCAGAAGTTTTTCTTTGTCAATGATACTTTATTGTTCTATGCTGGGGATTAACAGAACTTGATGGTTGTGGAAGTTATCCTCTTGGATTTTGAAGATGCCTTAGGTTTACAAATTAATTTCATAAAAGCTTGATTGTCTGTATGGGCATGGATGATGTTGAGGCCTCTATTTTTGTAACTATGATGAATTGCAAGAAAGGACAACTGTCGATTATCTATTTGGGCCTCCCTTTAGTGACAAGAGAATTTCTAGATACTGTTGGCTTCCTCTTCTTAAAAGATCAACTCTAGATTAGCCTAATGAAAAGGAAGTTTCTAACTTGGGGTGGATGGCTAACTCTAATCAACTCTATTATGTCTGCTCTGTTAGATGTATGTCCTAAAATCAATCTTGACTGATGCATACTTTTCTCTAGAATATATTTTTATACTTGTCAGATAATTTTTATTATCAATCATGTTGTATGTGTCCATAATTTATCTTAGAAATTAACAAAGATGATTTTGTATATTTTCAAAGTGTTGAGAATTTGAGATATATATCATTAATGGTTAATTTCTAAATACTTCTGATCGTAGGATCATCACGGAAGATAGTGATCAATCTATTTAGATCGATGCATGGATCACCTTCTTTCTGGACAGATGAATCTTGAGTCTGCGATATACGGACATTGGGATGAGAGTGTAGGTGGTTGTTAGAGAATAACTTACACTGAGTGTGACTAACATGAGAAATCACTTGGATGTTACTCACTCATCAGTGATTTTCTCGATACTGTAGTGGTGTGACTGATCCTTTGATTTGCAATGTGTTGGCTATTCACAGTGAGGCTACTTAGTTTGACTGCACGTTCTCTTGATCCCTAGCCATTCAGGTCCTTGCTATATATGTTGGCTATTGTAGGTTCCGATTCTTTATTTAGAGTAGGATGTATCTAGATAGAATATATTGATCTTGGTAGAAAAAGAGTAGTCCTATACGATTCGCGAGACTGAGTTTAGGAAGTCTGGTCAGAACAAGTATGAATGCTGGAAAAGAGTTTTTACAGGATTCACAGATGAACTTGAGTCAAACCAATCTAGCATATGATTGACGATGGAATTTGATGAGTTTTCTATGACCTCCGTCTAATCGGGACTTACGATATAGGGACTGTATCACACGGTAACTATACTTAGAGGTTCATTCTTTGTTCTACTGGATTGTCACTACATACTGTTAGATATCACTGGTGGATCATGAAAACTCTCTAAGATCGTTTTCGGATTAACGATCCTTGTTGGAGTGAGTTGGAATCATTTCAGTCCATCGAAAGGAGTTTCGGTGATACTGTGATGGAGATCACGATATATCTTACTACTATATAGAATAAAATCTGACGGATCACACACAAAAAGAGCATGACCTGATCAATGGCTTGGATCATATTCAAATTATCAATTGGATTGATGATTTAAATTTTAGAAACTGCTAATTTATAAGTGTTACAGATGTAGCAACTGCTAATTATTAGCACAGAGTCTTAATTACAAACGTTGTAATTTAATTGGGATCGATTAAAGTATGGATTAAGTTTAATTAATTTAAATTTAATTTAATTTAATTAGATTTAATTAATTTAATACTAATTGAATTCAATTATCCAAATCAGATTGGAATTTCAATCTTGATTGGATCATATTTGATAGTCTTTCAAATTCGATTCGATTCGAGCTCGATTTGAATTTGATTTGGATCCAGTTTAAACTAGATTAAACCTAACCCTTTGAACCCAAGTTTTCTTGGCTTATCTCTCCATTTGGTCGACCAAAAAGAGGATGGGCGGTGATTTTTCTTGTTGGTTTTTTGGCATGTGCGTGTAGGATGTTTGGGAGGAGGTAGTTACCTAGTTTCTTGATATTTCTTGATTAGTTAAGACATCTATTTAGATAGGGATAAAGCCTAACTAATTCTTATCTGATTTTGGCATGGAACATCAGAAATTTTGAGCGATAAAAATAAAAATGGGCACGAAGGTGGATGGGATTTTTCAACGTGCGCTAGGGAAGTTAGTGTAACTTCCTGCTGCCCCTTGTTTCCTCCTCCTTAATGCCTTCTTCTTCTTTCTTGTTCCTATTGCCTACTTCTACCTCTAGATAGAGATCTGAGAGAGGGGCTTTAGAGAGAGAAAGAAAATCAAGAAAGATTCTTGATTTTTCTCGATGATCTAGAAGAATCCCTGCGATTCAGTACAAAGGTTGGTACAAGGCCCTGTTCAATTATTTCTAATAGCAATGGGGCAAGATCTAAAGCTGAAGAGCGAGACCTGCAAAGTGCTAGCATACCGGTGGTCTCGATGTCTGATCAGACATCTCCATGTAGATGTCAGTAGAGATCAGGTGCTTGCACTGCTACGACTCGAATCCTGGACATCCGCAAGATCCAAAGATATGGAGATCAAATCTTCGGATTTACTTTATTAATCTTTTATTTTGATTTTAGATTTTAGATTTATGGAGACATGTTCATATCAAGATCTTAAGTATGGTTTTCAGATCCGATCTGGTACATGATTTAAATTAAAAGAGTTTAATTTATTTTACTTTCGCTGTACATAAATTTTAGTTTATTAAATTTTTAAACTACACATACGAAACCACTGCTTTCTAATAGTGGTATCAGAGCTACGGATTCTGATACAAACATAAAATTATTCAGATCTAAAATCTAATTTACAAAAATTAGATCTGAAGATTGATTAATCATTGACATCATTCTGACAAATCATTGTCTGAGAACGATGTAGAATACTAATTAATGATAGATCTAAAAATTTTTGCATAATATAATATGATTGTAGGATTGTTTCGGTTATGAAATTATTTTAGATTTAAATAAATCATGAGTGGTTCAGATCTAAAATTAATTTCAGATCTGAATATGTTAATTAGGGTTTTAATTTAGATCTAGTATGATTGCTGAAATTATTTCATATATGCGATATATGATTGCATGCATAGATCTGAATTATAGTTCATATATATGTATGATATGTGAAAAATAATTAGATCTAAAATTTAGTATTTACATATGTGATATGTTAGATTAGATCTCTTGGTAGCTTAGTATTCGGATTGGGATGATCACCATGGTTGTCCAGTCACAAGAGAAAGAAGGGATTAAAGTCTCTCTCTTATCTATTCGATGGATTCTCTTATGACGTGTAGGGGTATCGATTGTGATGTTTCTCATGAAGAAGAACCGCGAATGAAAAGTTGTATGTGATACATATTTTGGATCTGATTATGCATGTGTTTTTGTGTTTTACATTAGTAAATGATAGATCTGATATATAATTTTTGACACATAATCTGAACTTAATTTATAAAATTCTAGATCCAAAACCTTAGGTTTGTTTGCATAAAATTCTGAAACTATGACTGGCACGCTTATAGAGTCGACTCAATTTTGTTGAATCGATTCGAGTGCTTAGCAAGTTGACTCGAGACTTGAGATCCTGACGGGTTGGCTCGTTTGCAGATGAGCCAACTCAATTCTGTGGGCCATGGTCTATAGATTTTGGTTTATCACAGATGAGCCAACTCAGTCTTACAGTTGAGTCAACTCACTGTAACGAGTCGACTCGAGGTCCAGAGCGAGTCGACTCGATTATGCAGATAGTAAATTATATGAGATACAATCTAAATTGATTTAGAATAAATTTATTTGACATCTAAACTAAATTCATGTTCATAATGCACTTAATTGAGAATTAATAATTAAAATTAAAGATTTAAAATTATGAATTTAAGATCCAAAATTTCAATGCATAAAATATGAACTTAGGATATGGATTGAACAAATTAGGTCTAGAGACTAAACTATAATTAAGGTCATTGATTAGATCAGATTAGAATCTTTTTCGATTTTGAGCAGTTGATCGAACCTAATCAAAAGTTGCTTGGAATTAGATTAAAGGGGCTCAAAATTGAGTTTAGTTGTAGTTGGTCAAATCGATTTACATGTGATGTGAATTTATTAAATCAAGATCGAATTTAGCTCAGTGGTCTGAGCTCAAGTAACTAGACTGACCTGTTTAATTTAATAGACCAATTGGTGTCTAAGATAAGTTTAGTAGCTCGATCGGTGGTTTTAATTGGGAGCATGCTTATCTAACCATTTCGATGGTGTCTAAGGCAAGCATCAGCCGACTTTTCCATCGATCTTACTTATCTGACCAATTTGGTCGATTAAAAATTGAATAAGGTTGCTTGGTTATTCGTATTCACCGATGCCGACTAGGTTGGTTAGATATGAGATGTGCTGATCTGAACCAGATCAGTCATCTACATCAGATGTATGTGAATAGAAGAGACCTAAACCTAAATCTTCTCACTAAATATTAAGTCTACCGGTCTTCCACCGTTGTAAAGATGTGGATGCCTTTTCCAGCGTTGATCGTTCTGGGCTGGTTACAGTGGTTTGATTGCATTGGAAAGGCATAACCACTCTATTAATATTAGATGCCCTGGGGTAAAGATGGAGTTGGACCCAATAACTGTTGGATGAGGGTCTCAATGACGGCTTTGCACCCACTAGTGAATGGTGGGTCGGGCTTAACTAAGGAGTGTGGTCAATAATTGTTAGGTGAGCCCACATGATTTAGAGATCAAGTCACTGTAACATACTTAGAGAAGCATCTAAATAAAGAGTTATCCATGTATTGATATACGTATCACCAATAACTATTAGGTGAGGTGCCATACATCGATGGAATTACACCACCCACTAGAAGCCCATTTGTCGTGTTAGGATTTTCGTTGCTCCATTCGAAGAGTGTGAGCGATTCGAAAAATTAGTGAAAGCCTCTACTTATTTTAAAGTTCTTAGAATAAATATTTACAAGTACAATCATCTAATTAAATCATTACTCTCTATGATTTATAGTATCAGCTTTCAATCCTTTAACTCGAATCTTAGATATCAACCACTTAGTCGAAACCAATTACATATTCTGACTTAGAAATCTAAGAATCGTTCTTTGTTTTTAAAAATTAAGCCATATTCTTGACTAGGTTTTCTCAATGTCGTCAGCTTATCCAAATCATAGTCAACGAGCTATATTTGACAAATGACTGGATAATGACAATTAGGTTAAGTGCTATCAACTGAAGTCCGTGATTGATGAGCTCCAATGTGTGCATAAGGACATATAGACTGCCAACGATATGCTGACTCATCTATAACAGTTGTGAGGTGATTAGAGGCACAGCGCATGAGATGAATGATGGGCAATTTATTTATGATCACTATTTGACAATGATTAAGGATATTGATGAGCTTGAAAAGCTTGATATGACTATACACAAGGAATTACTAATGGATTTGATCCTGCAATCTCTGATTCATATGGGTAGTTTATGAAACTATTATATGAATAAATATTATAGCACCTTAACTGAATTGGTCAATATGTTGGTAACTAAGAGACCTTGAAAAGTTTAGAAATACATACCTGAAAAGCTTGAAAAAATATGGACACACCTTTGGAAGGTATGTCGAAATTGCTCAAAATTGATCTTATGAATTTTTCTTCTCCCAGTTGAGTATTAGACTCTAGTGCATGTTACACACTTTTGTATAGGGTCTAAGAAAAGAAGAGGGCTAAAAGAAGGTGAGGTACTCTTTTGAGTCGGTAATGGTGCAAGAGTTGTACTGTGACCATGGACATTTAACCTCTATAACTACCATTTTGGATTCAGTTCTTAGAGACAGTCTCTATCATTTGTATGGTGATGTATCTATGAACTTATTTAAGCAAATAGTGAATGTCATTAGGTCTGAGAGATCCAAAATCAAATAAACCTAAAGTATATAGATGATTCCTTAGGTTAGGTTATATAGGAGAAGAAGTGATTTACCGACTAAAGAAAAAAGGATCTTTGGGCTTATTGACTGTTGAGTCATATCTAGTCTGTGAATCATTTTTTTGAGGATTAATGATCAAGCTGCTCTTTATGAGACAAGGAGAAAGGATCGTTGACATACTTGCCCTAATATATATTTGATGTATGGGGCCCATTTGATGAGCCAGATGAGGGAGGTTATCTCTACTTCATTATCTTTATCAATGATCAGTCATGGTATGGGTATATGTATGAGATACAAATCTAAAGCTTTTGAAAAGTTCAAAAAAATCATATGTGAAGTAGAGAAGTAAATCAAAAAAATCTTTAAGGTACTTCGATCAGATCAAGGATACAATACTAAATAGAAATTTTACGATTATCTCAAGAAATAACATAGTTTATGATGGAGTCCTTTTGTACACCTCAGCTCAATGGGGTATCTGTGAGGAGGAATGACACTATATAAGATATGGTCTGGATCATTTTGAACATCATTGATTTAACTTTATTTCTTTAGAGACAAGCTTTATTTTTGAAATTTAAATTAGGTTCTCTCTAAAGTTAGTTCTATCACACCGTATGAGATATGGCATGGCGGACAAGTTAAAAGATAGGTCTATGAGAGCTTGTTTATGGGCATCCTAAATAGTTTGGGATACATTTTTTCTTCCTAATAGTTCATAATGTGATTATGGACAATCATGCTATTTTTTGAAAATAGTGAGAGGACAAGCTCGAAGAGAGAGTCTCTGAAGTGCAACGAGCCATAGGATCTGTAGAACCTATTCATAATGAGCCAGTTCTTGTAGTTCTTCCTCCACTTCGTAGATCTAGTAGGATCTCCTATCTTTCTGAAAGGTACTTAGTATTCTGATCGAAGATTCAGAAAAAATATTTTTCAAGAGAGATTGGGAACATAGAGATGATCCCAAAATCTACAATGAGACGATGTGGGACATCGACCCCGAGAGATGGATGTGTATATAGTCCTCCTAAATGGATGTCTTGGGAAGTATTTATATAGAGTGGCTTTTGGATTATACTTCCAGTGATAGAGATTACACTGCCAGGATCCATTTATAGATTTATGCAAGTATATCAGAGTTGAAATAACCATTTTGATGATGTGATCAAATTATTTGATTTTATCAAAAATGAAGAATCATGTGTTTATATGAAGGTCAGTGGGAGTGTCCCATGCTGACATCAGTTAAGATATGGTTGCATATAGAATTTTCTCATCAAAGATATAATGCAAGCATCCTGTATTCTGAGAATAAAGGTCTATAAAAATAGATCTAAAAGGATGTTTGAATTTTCACAGATAAGTACATAGAAGATGTGCTGAAAGAGTTCAGTATAGAAATCTTTAGGGGTTTGCTACCCTCTTGGGTATAGATGTATGCCATGCTATGTACTCGACTTGATATATTTTACTGTGAGAGTCACGAGTAGATATCTATCGAATCCAGACTGAGAGTATTAGATTGTTGTAAAAATATCCCTAAGTACTTGAGAAGCACTAAGGAGTTATTCCTGATCTTTGAAGAAGGGTTAGAGCTAAGAGTGGGAGGATACACTGATGCTGATGGTAGAATATATACATTAGTATGTATTTTAAATTATGTTGGTTCGGTATGTTGGAAGAATTCCAAGCAACCGATCAATAGAAGCTGAGTATGCTGTAAATATGCAGGATACATTCTGGTTCTTATGATAGTTGTGAAACTGGATGTCATGTCATCAGATGTCATGACATTGTATTACAAAGATAATGGCCTATAACCCTCGCTTAGGAGCCAAGGTCTCACCAAAAGTCCAAGCACATAAAGCAGGGATATATGCGATTATCTCAAGTAAAATACATAGAGATGCAGAGAGTAAACTCTACATATGATGTGGTAGGCTCAAGTCACTTAGCCAGCTAAAGATCAAAGCCTGTCTTCAGAAGATGGGGCTCAGATATACGCTAAATTGGCTTTAGTGCAAGATGGAGCTCAAGTATATGGCAGATGTATGCTCTAGAAGTCAACTTGATTGACGCATATCTTTCTCTAGGTATATTTTATAGTTGTCGTATAATTTTTTATTATCAATCATGTTGTATGTGTCTATAATTATCCTAAAATTAATAAAGATGATTTGTATATTCTCAAAGTATTGAGATTTTGAGACATACATCATTAATGGTTAATTTTAAATATTTTGATCATAGGATTATCATGGAGGATAGTGATCAATCCATTTAGATCGATGTAGGATCACCTCCCTTTTGGGCAGATCAGTCTTGAGTCTACAGTATAGAGATATTGGGGTGAGAGTGTAGGTGTTGTTAGAGAATAACTTACACTGAATGTGACCAACACGAGAAACTACTTGGATGTCTACTTACTCATCAGTGATTTTCTCGATGCTATAGTGATGTGACTAATCTTTTGACCTACGGTATATTGGCTATTCGCAATAAGGCTACTTAGTTTGACTACATGTTCTCTTGATCCCTAGTCATTCGAGTCCTTGCTGTATATGTTGGTTATTGTAGGTTCAGATTTTATTTGGAGTAGAATGCAACTAGATAGAATCTTTCGATCTTGATAGAAAGAATAATCCTATATGATTCGCGATACTGAATTCAGAAAGTCTCTGGTCAGAGTAAGTATAAATGCTGAAAAGAGTTTTATGAGATTTACAGATAAACTCAAGTCAAGTCAATCTAGCATATGACTGACGATGAGGTTTGACGAGTTTTTCATGATTTTCATCTAGTCAGAACTCACGATAGAGGGATTGTATCCCACGATAACTGCATCTAGGGGTTCATTCTTTTATTCTGTTGGATTGTCACTACATGCTGCTAGACATCACTGGTGAATCGTGAGAACTTTTTAGGATCATTTTCAGATCAACGATCCTAATTGGGGTGAGTTCGAATCATTCCAGTCTATCGAAAGGAGTTTCAATGATACTGTGATGGAGATCACGGTATGTCTCATTACCAAACAGAATAGAATCTAAGAGATCACACACAAAAGGAGCATGACCTGATGAATGGCTTGGATCATATTCAAATAATCAATTGGATTGATAGTTAATTTAGAAACTGCTAATTTGTAAGTATTACAGATGTAGCAACTGCTAATTGTTAGTATAGGGACTTAATTATAAATATTATAATTTAATTGAGACCGATTAAATTATAGATCAAATCTTAATTAATTTAAATCAGATTTAATTTAATTGGGCTTGATTTAATTTAATATTAATTAGGTTCAATTATCCAAATCAGATTTGGATTTAATCCTGATTGGATCGGATTTGACAGCCTTTTGAATTCGATTCGATTCGGACTCGATTTAAACTCGATTTGGATCCAATTTGACCCAGATTGAACCTAACCCTTTGACCCCAGGTTTTCTAGGCTTCTCTCTCCATTTGGCTAACCAAAAGAGGATGAGGTGGTGATTTTTCTCCTTGGTTTTTTTGCATGTGCGTGTGGGATGTTTGGGAGGAGGTAGTTACCTAGTTTCTTGATGTTTCTTGATTAGTTAGGACATCTATTTAGATAGGAATAAAGCCTAACTAATTCTTATCTGATTTTGACATGGAACATTAGGAATTTTGTGTGACAAAAATAAAAGTGGGCATGAAGATAGACGGGATTTTTCGGCATGCGGTAGGAAGTTAGTGTAACTTCCTGCCGCCCCTTGTTTCCTCCTCCTCAATGCCTTCTTCCTCCTTGTTCTCATTGCCTATTTCCACCTCCAGATAGAGATCTGAGAGAGAGGCTTTAGAGAGAGAAAGAAAATCAAGAAGGATTCTTGATTTTTCTTGGTGATCTAGAAGAATCCTTACGATTCAGCATAAAGGGTTTGTGCAAGGCTCTGTTCAATTGTTCTAATAGCAATGGAGCAAGATCCAAAGTTGAAAAGTGAGACCTGTAAGGTGCTAGCACATCGATGGTCTTGGTACTCCGATTAAGCATCTTCATGTGGATACCAGCAGAGGTTCGGTGCTTGTATAGTTACGACTCGAATCTTGGACATCCGCAGGATCCGAAGGTATGAAGATCAGATCTTCGGATTTACTTTACTAACCTTTTGTTTTGATTTTAGATTTCAGATTCATGGAGACATATTCATATCAAGATCCTAAGCTTGATTTTTAGATCTGATTTGATACATGATTTAAATTAAAAAGTTAATTTATTTTACTTCTGCTATACATAAATTATTTATAAAAAATTTAAACTACACGTACGAAACCACCGCTTTCTAACATGCTCTCCCCTCTTACTACATATCTATCTTTAGACTACCAAAATGGATGCTTCATCATATTGATAGGTGGCAGTATACTTTTTTATGGAAGGGACATGACAGTGTTAGTGGCTTCCATTATCTTGTTAATTAGGACAATGTTTGTTGGTCAAAGGAGGAGGGTGGTTTGGGTATCAAAAACTTAGAGCAATTTAACCTTGCCTTTTTTAGCAAAATGGAATAAAATTACTTTGGATTCAAAATCTCCCTGGCGGTTGCAAATTAAATGTGCTTATTATCAAAGGAGGAAGACGGGGATGAGAGTTAAGTAAAGCATGAAAAGGATGTCTCATACTTTGAGAGACATTTGTAAGCAACTTTGTGCCTTCTAGAATTACCTTTTCTTTAACCTTGGTAATGGATCCAATATTCATTTTTGGAAAGATAAATGGTGTGCTTCAGTGCCACTCTCCTCTTTATTCGAGAATCTCTATAGTATTACATCCTAATTGCTCGATTGCCTCATAATAGTCTTGGAGGTCTTTGGCTTGACATATCAAACTCAATGGACCTCTTTCTTTACCGCAAGGAAGACATTGGAGTTGCTTCAAGCTAGTTTGGCCATCATCAGATCGTCAAGAGTTGTGAATGTGCCTTCATGGAAACTCTCGAGATTTGATATTTATATTATTGAATCCTACTATAAATTTCTTAACAATGAAGGACTTGTTTGTTCTTACTACAAACTATCTAGAAAATGGCTATTCTGAAGAAGGTGAAGGTGCTTTTATGGTTGGCCCTTTGTAACAAACTATACGTTGATGAGGTTCTCCAAAGAAAAGGTTGGCCAATTAGCTCTGATTGTGTTCTTTGTGGGGCATCACTTGAATCCATCTCTCATATTTTGATCAAATATCCATTTGCTTGTAGTATTTGGACTATTCTAAAAATTCAGCTAAAGATATCCGAATGGCCGCCCAATCTTCATTGCCCACTACAAGAATATTGAATATTAGCAACGGTATTAGTGACGAAAAAAATTTCATCGTTAATAACACTTTTTAGCCATCACAAAATTGATCAAAAATCTTGCCGTCGCTAATAATATTAGCAATGGTAAATAATTATTAGTGACGGCAAGTACCATCATTAAAAATATTAAATTAATTTTTATAATATTTAAATATAAAATAATTATTAGCGATGGCGAATTGAGGTTATTAACGATGAAAAATTTACTGTTGCTCATAATTTTTTAAAAAATTGAATAATAATTTAGAAAATATTTTTTTGAAAAAGTTATTAGTGACCAAATTAGCGATGGTGATATTTTCTATCACTAATAATTTAGAAATAATTTAATTTAATTCAAATCTGATTCAAATCCGATTCGAATCCAATTCAAAATTCTGTCAAACTTAATTTAATTAGGCTTTAAATCTAAGTCCTACTTAAATTATAAAATTTAATAAATCTTAAAATAAATTAAGATTAATTAAATTAAATTTGATTTAAATTAATTAAAAAATAATAATTTTAATTTAGATTTCATTCGAATCCGATTCGAATCCAATTCGAAATTCTGTTAATTTTAATTCAATTAGCCTTTGAATCGAAGTCCTACTTGAATTGTAAAATTCAATTACTTTCAAATTAAGTCAAGTCTAGTTAAATTTAATCTGATTTAAATCGATTAGAAGAAATAATTTCAATTTAGGTTCAATTTGAATCTAATTCGAACCTGATTCGAATCTAATTTAAATCCTATCAAACTTAATTCAATTAGACTTTGAATCTAAGTCTTAATTAGATTGTAAAATCTAATTATTCTCAAATTAAGTCAAATCTAATTAATTAATTTGATTTAAATCAATTTGAAAAAATAATTTTCAATTTGTGTTCAATTCAAATCGAATTCGAACCCGATCCGAATCTAATTCGAAATCCTATCAAATCTAATTTAATTAAGCTTTGAATCTAAGTCTTATTCAGATTATAAAACTCAATCAATCTCAAATTAATTCAAACTTACTTAAATTAAATCTAATTTAAATCAATTAAGACTTGATTCATGATTCAATTCGAATCCGATTCGAATCAAATTTGAAATCCTATCAAACCTAACTTAATTAGACTTTGAATATAAGTCTTATTTGGATTATAAAATTTAATTAACCTCAAATTAAGTTAAGTCTACTTAAATTAAATCTAATTTAAATCAATTAGGACTTGATTTATGATTCAATTCGAATCTAATTCGAAATCCTGTTAAATCTAATTTAATTAGGCTTTGAATCTAACTCCTACTTAGATTATAAAATTCAATTATCCTCAAATTAAGTCAAGCATAATTAAATTAAATCTGATTTAAGTCAATTAAGAGTTGATTCATGATTCAATTCGAATCTAATTTAATTTTGATTCGAATCTAATTCAAAATCTTATCAAATCTAATTTAATTAGGCTTTAAATCTAAGTCTCACTTGGATTATAAATCTAATTAGTCTCAAATTAAGTTAAATCTAATTAAATTAAATTTAATTTAAATCAATTAGGACTTGATTCATAATTCAATTCAAATCCAATTCGAATCCGATTTGAATTCAATTTGAAATATTATCAAACCTAATTTAATTAGGCTTTGAATCCAAATCCTACTTAGATTATAAAATCTAATTAGCCTCAAATTAAATCAAGCCTAATTAAGTTAAATTTAATTTAAATCAATTAAGATTTGATCCATGATTCAATTCGAATCTAATTCAAACCTGATTCAAATCCAATTCAAAATTCTGTCAAACCTAATTCAATTAGGCTTTGAATCCAAATCCTATTTGGAATATTAAAATTCAGTTAACCTTAATTAAATCAAATCTAATTAAATTAAATCTAATTTAAATCAATTAAGACTTGATCTATAAATTAATTACGTCCAAAAATTTAATAAAATTCAATAATAATTTTAACCACCAAAAAAATGATCAAACAAAATTAATATTAAAATAAATTTAATAGTATTAGAGATGGCATTAGAGATGGAATAATATGCCGTAGCCAATAATTTAAAAAATATTATTTTAAAATTTAAAAAAAAATTAATATTAAAATTTAACATTTTAAAAAAATTTAATAGTATTAGCGACGGCGGATGGGTATTAGCGACGATAACAATGAAAAATATTGTTGCTAATACC
>KE505337.1:399284-417138 GCA_000441515.1 Elaeis oleifera | reverse complement strand
TCCAACATCAGTCATATAATCAATCGATCGATCCGAGTCCGATATGAACCCAATGGAAACTCTTTCCATTATTTCACTCTGCCATGGCCATGGGCTTAAGGACTCGATCTTCGATCATCATAGGACCACTTCTCTCACTACCGAGGTTGATAGATCCCATCTTGATGCGATCTGGTTCCTATAATGAATATGTTACAGCCAACATATACCTCAGAGTTTCGAATGGCTAGAAGATCGAGTTATGGTGTAGTCAAACTATAACACACTCAAAGTGAACCATCAATGCACCTCAGGTCAAAGAACTAGACACACAACTGTAGCATCGAGCTAGTCATCGACGAGAAGGTAGACTTCTTTATGACTGCTCGAGGTGGTCACGCTCAGTACTCTCATTCTCAACGAATACCTGTACTCTCGCTCTGGTGTCTCCACACCGTAGATTCAAGAGTCATCTACCCTAAGGAAGCGATCGTACACCAACCTTCCGGATCGATCACCATCCTCGTGATGATCCTATAGTCAGGAGCAGTTTATGAGTTAGTTATGTAAATTCATGTCTTAAATTTTTAACTCTTGAAAATATGAATTAACATTCCCATTAACTCAAAGGATGTATCATAGACACAATGTACATAATGTGATAGAAGAATAATCTTTTATTCATTTATAGTCAAAATTATAAATTTGCTCTTAGATTTGTACAGGAATGTGTCAGCCGATCTGGCATCTCGGGCACACATCTAACAAGAAGATAAACTGGTAATTATATATTATTGGATTACAGATTGGTGGATTAGAGTGAATACTTGTAGGATAAGAAACAAGAAGCCATGATATAAAAGATCCTTTTCTTAGAGCAGAGATGCAGGATGATCCGCATAATTATGCTGAGGTATTCTCCATAGAACCAAGGATGGTGAAGACAAAAGGGTCACGAATCTCGACACAAAAACACTTTCAATCTCAACAAGAAAAGATTTTTTTTTTTTTGATTACAATAGTTGTTTCTAATGATGAATGTGTACCACAGTTTCACCTTCTAAAAGTTATATATAACCTGAGCAACTTCAATTTTAGATACATGGATTCAGCATTGTAGCAATCAAATATTTAGACTTCCGTTCATTTGGCTTGAATGGAACTCCAGTATTTTCTTCAAAAAAAGCTCTTCCAAAAATATTGTTCTGCAAAGGACACTCCAATCATTCATAAGCTGGGGAAGCATATGTGAAGGGAGATTATTGGAGATCCGCCGGTCCCTTTGAATTCTGCTCAGTCCATTGATACCGAGGCGAATCAGTAGAGATTGATTGTCTCAAGTTTTTTTTTTCATCAGACAGTGTGTGGATTCTCTTTGCTGTGTTTGTTGTTAGTGTTTGGTATTGTAACTGCTATCCTTAAATTTTAATAAAAAGAGGGAAGCAAATCGCGACCTCCCATCCCCCCTTAAATAAAATAAAAAAAAAAAAAAGAGAAGGGGAAAGACTCACCAATGCAGCTTCTCCTATTTCTCATGGAGGCATCATACCTTTTTTTTCTTTGTGGAGTTCCTTTGCATTGAGGTTACAATTGGCAAGCTCCCATGACAAAGATATCATCCACCCATTACTGCTGTCAGTCCTTTTCAATCAGTCAGTCACGTGCATTGCAAGTGATGTTATTGTGACAAAGTTTAATCCCATTTCCTCTCTAACGCATAAACTTTTGGTAGAATCACAACTTGCTCTTTGGATCCTATTTCTTAGGAACATGTTCGTCAAAAAGCATCACTCTTTTTGATGCAATTTCACCCATCCAAAGCCAGTGGAGATATTGGGCACAAGCTGTAAAATAAGCACCAAACTTGCACCAAGGCTAGAGATATTCATTGATGTGAAAAACTGAAGGACAAAGAGAGGAACCTTCCAATGGCTTCCTTCGTGCGCAAGACCAGAGTGGCAGAGCCATTCCTTGTCAGCCTTCCCCACCGCTCTCTATTTGCTTTCCATCCCAAGTCCCAACCACCCCCGATGGGCCTGTACGACCGCAGCCCCCTTCACCAGGCCCATACGGCTTCATTCGTCCCAAATGGCCATTGGGATCACTGGGCCAATCCAGATAACCTTCCGTGACAATAGAGATCCATGGCACTGGCATGCACGGCCCCGAAACCCATGGGATGGAATTCAGGTTGTGAATGGTTGATCTTTGTCCACAAGATGAATCGTTGGATCATATTTTGCACATCTTTAAGCACTCCAACCCCTCGGTTCCATCCATGGTACAAGTCACGAAACTGACACCGTGCTTTCAAATCGTGCAACAGTGCGATCCAACAGTTCACCTCACCAAAGAAAATCAATCAGTCTTTCATGCGAAAGATACGACCCGAACCCCCAGGTGATGATGGGATATCCCCCTCTTGATTGCCGCATGGCCGGTCGCCTTCCCTGTTGGGCTCCCGTGGCGGCATTCTCTCTTTACGTGGCGGCCCTCCATGACAATCACTCTGGTAGATATTTGTTGCCATTCAAAAGATAATCATCCAAAGAATTTCGAATCATACGGTATACATCAGACATTATGGAGGGAGGACTGCAGTCTTAAAATTCCATCCAATTGTTGGTTAGACGGGCACATCATTCTACATGCAGGAAAGTCCATGGATCAGACAGTGAGATGGTACTGCAGCATTGAATAGATCCAACCTAACGACCTACATGTTTAGATGATTCGATCCCATTGAGAGGCTTAAATCAAGGGCCAGCCCTTGTTTGATGTAGCATCTCGTTCCAGGTGGACAAAGAAGTTATCAAAAACCTTTTTTTTTGGGTTAACGCCATGTGCTTAATATAGCCACTAGCATCAAAATGTAACAATTCCGCGACTAGGAAGATCCCAACAAAATGGAATTCCAAATTACTTCACTTGTATGGTTCCCCACATGTGAGGCTACCTAATTCGCTGCATGTTCGCTTCGTTTTATAATGCTTATGGAAAATAAAAATTTGTAACCTAGTGATTTGTAGGTGCCATACCATCAATAAAAGAAAGTTAGAAAACAAATTAAGTTGTTGATACCACAACAGAACCACATGATGAATAAGACTTTTGTTAATGGACCTACATACGTACGTATATCTAGCAATCCTGCCCTCACCCATGCCACCCTGGAAAGGCGAGTAAGAAACAAATACTTGGTGCCTGGCAGTGGCAAGGTGCAAAGCGTTTGCTCATAATCTCTCTCTCTCTCTCTCTCTATTTCATCGGTAGGACTTGAGGACGGCGCCGCAGAAGGTACAGATGATGGCCCGCCAGGTGCGGCGATAGACGGGGACGCAGCAGAAGCGGGTGGCCGTGACCATGTCGGCGACGCTGGCGCATCCCCCGCACCGCGAGCAGATCCCCGCCGCCGGCTTACTGCTCCTCACCGTCCGCCGCTGGTCCACCAGAAAGCAGAACAACACCATCTCTCTCGCTCGCTCTCTCCCCCCGGTTATCTCCCTCTTTTAAATAAATTTTATAAACTGATCGGCCGCTCTCCCTTCTGTCCATCGATCAAAAGATATAGGCGGGAAGCGAAGAGATAGGGGGATCGCGGCGTCGGATGCCCGACACGTGGCCAAGCAGCAGCACATTGTTTTGACGGGCAGCCGGAACCGGGCGAGGTCGGGCACGTGCAGCTTTCGAGTCAGGTTCAGGAGATACTGCCCATTTAAATCGATTTGATTCACTTCAGGATGGATTTGGACAACGGAGGACCGCAACGGACACCATACGGGGATGCTGGGTCTGGATACCAGATCACGGCCTTCCATCTACTTGATTGTATAACATAAATAGGGTCGTTGTTGGCTTGGAATATGACCACAAGTGGCCGTAACAAAGCCACGCTAACGTTCGTTACCAAGCTACTCCCACCAGCTCACCACAAAACTATGAGGTGAATAACCTCGCATTCAGCATGACATATCGGCTACCAGGTTTTGGTCTGCCTTTCACCGCATAAGGCTTCAACTCGGATGAAATTACTCAATCTTGCTTGCTTTCTTAGGGCATCATTTCGAATAATTAAGATGACAATCACCATGTGTGATTTGGTCCAGATCTGATTTATCATGAGAAATGAATGAAAAAAATTGAAGAGATAGATGGCCTCCATTTACCATTTAGTTCAAAAAATTACAGAAGATGGATGAAAATAAAGATTGTCCATCCATCCTGATCCACTAATTTACATTTTTTGAATTGAAAGGATGTAAGGCATGATAGATAAAGCATTGATGGATGAATTTTTGCATTGACAGAATTATCCTTCATTATTTTTTTGATAAAACTATAATATTTCTTCACTTTTTTATTCATATTATTTATATTTTTTATATACTATTAAATATTATTACTAATTATTTAGTTTTAATATTTCTTCACTTTTTCATTCATATCATGTATATATATTTTTATATATACTATTAAATATTGTTATTAATTATTTTAATTTTAATACATAATTTTAAAAATTATAATTAAATTATTAGAATTATCTTCTATTTTTCTATTTTTATTTACTATTTTTAATTAACTATTTGTATAAGATTAATTAATTATCTAAATTAAATTTTAAATTAATTATTTATTTATATAACTAATTTATTAATAATATTAAATTAAATTAAATATTTATATAACTTTTTATATAATTATAGATTATAATAATTACAAGTTTATATATGATTTATTTTTTTTTAATTTAAATAAATATTATAAATTAATAATAATAATATTTTTATCAAAAATAATCGAGTAAAAATATTATATAAATATCATCCATCCTCCCTTTCATTCTTTCTATACCAAACAGAGGAGGAAATCATTTCTATCTATTCTTTTATGTTTCATCAAACGTATGAAAGCATTGATGGAAGATACATCCATCCTCTTTCTCATCTATCCTTCTCTCTCCATCCATTCTTCGTACCAACAAAAGATAAAGAAATCTATTTCATCGTACTCCTTTGATGACCTGGATTTAAAAAGGCCAAATAATTGCCTCTCTGGTGGACTCTGTACTCAAAAGCTAATCCTACCGAGACAAGATCTCCTCATCTATAAAATGAGGATCAAGGTACGGGTGCTTCCGCAACTGTCCTTGTTCTGTCCGTTTGAAGATCAATGATTCTTCATCCACCATGCCGATCCATCAGCACCCTTCAAACCCTTAGAGCAGGTTTTGACAGCAATAGTGCGCACATCCCATTTACCTTCACAACATGACGCTCAGGGCAGAATGCAGACTCACCACATTTCAATTCCTCATGGCAGCAGTCCTACGGCTCATCCTGAACATGATAGATCTTATGAACCAACTTGTCAACAGTACACGGCAAAATAGAATCCCAATCTCCCAACCACCCAATTGTCGGTTCAGATGGTACAACCGCTTTCCTCTTCGGCCAGGGGTGAAGATCTAATTATGTGGGGCATCTTCCCTCGCCCTGTTAACACTATGTCCCAATACCACATCCAGAAGCATTAGGCTCAATCTGCCTGGAAGCTTGGGCTTTGGCCCTAATTGGGAGAGAGGGTACCGGGTGCAACTGAAACTAGAACCCCTCCAGTCATAAAAAATAAAAATAATATATAAAAAGGAAACTCCCAACCTAGCCATAAACCATGACGAACCAGCGTTCTGACTAGTGTTATCCTTTTATCGGATAATCTTGCTACCTGTTTCTTGAACCAGGCCCTGACATTGGTTTAGAGCAGTATACAAAACAGTAAGTACAGGAGCAAATGATTCTTCCATGTTAAGTAAACGTTATTCTTCTAATTTGGTAAGAAGAAATCTTGGCCATGGGAGCCTTCTTCAAAAGCAGTAATGAACAGGATGCTGATGGCTGCCATCCAGTTGGTTGAAGGAGGTCATCAGAGGCTCCCTTTCCCCAGACCCCATTGATTGGGACGCCCCAAATTAGTTAAATTTTAGTCCGGAGGAGAGCAAGGCTTTGCTAAAGTGCCGGTTTTATTAGTAGCTTTCCAACCAGCCGATGAAAAGCATCTACAAAAAATTCTGCAAAGCTTCCGAAAGGCACTCCATTAAAAGACGATACAATTCTGTGAATATGAAATTAACAGCTGCCAGCGTTTGGATCTCTGAAAGACACCATTAGAGAATATTGACCTCAAAATTACTTGTAAATCCACACAACTGCATCCACTTGCAGACCACAGACAATTAATAGACTACCATGCTTTCAGCTTTACAATGGTAACGGAAACTGGTTAAAAATGGCATGACTTATTTCTGAAGGGTTGGTTAAGCTCTGTTTCCATACCCCACCTTTATTGTGATTGGTCACCACCCGACACACCATAGAGTACAACGTGAAACCAGTCCTCACAACTACTTTTGCTAACTGTCCATGTTACCTTGTTTTCTTCCGATCATTTCAACATAATTGCTTTCAATATACATGGATTAGAATACCAGTAAATGCTAAGTTAGTCCAAAAAATTAGAATAATTCTTCAAGTAACAATCAGCAGTCATCTAATAAAAGTTATATCAGTAGATGCAACAGGAGAAAATAGTCCATATATTTGCCTTCACAGTTTTCATGCAAAGCAAAACATGCTTCATCACAGTGGTAGAAGCAATATATAGCATCAAAGAAGAATCTATCATAAGGCCTAAGATAAAAAAAGATAATGTATTTATAGCCGCCAAAAACCGAAAAAAGGTGCATGGCCATGGATTTTGCAATTTGAAAGATCCATCCAAGATATCATAATACCTGATATGCACAAGGGAAACTAGATAACGCATGAATCTACAGAACAGCTTCACAAGTTGCCTTGTTGTGCCCTGCAACTTTGCACCTGCTGCAGTGCCGTAACACTGTATTTGTCTTATCAGGATTAAATCGCTTTCTCTTTGGTCGCCCTGGCGGACGGCGAGTGGCAGGAGGATATGAATTCGCACCAGAATTGAAGTCTATGCCCCTACATCAGGTATCGGATGGATCGATGCTGAATATGTTAAATGATAACATTCGGTCCTGAAATATCTTGAACAATAATCATAAACAGATCTACCGACACGATCAAAGACTGCAATAGCATGCATGCATGGTAGACCAGAATTCTGCCACCGTCGACAAGTGCATTCCCAACTTCCAATGTTGACAACATAAATTGTATTGCCACGTACCTCAAACAGAGTATCAGAAGAACATAGCACATTAAGCTTACGGGCCTTTGACACTTCTTTTGCAACTTCTGCTCCATGGATGGTGTTAGAGTGCTCTCCCAAGCATTAGAAGACTCACGCCTTGCTTCTACCACCTCCATTAGCTTTCCCTGTATTGCATCAACCATCTGCACTACTGATGACTCCTTTTTTGCTGGTATCCAGTTATTAAATGAGTCAACAATGTTCGATGAGAAATGGTCATATCTTGAACCGCTAAAAATGGCATCTGACCAATTTTCAGGCTTACTAGCGATCACCCAATCTGCAGCTTGACTTGACACATTCCTTATGCTTTCAATGGAGGCATTAAAATCTTCAATCGTGCAGGCCTGAGCAGCACGAGTAAAATCTTCAACCATGGCATCTTTGACCTGTTGTGACCATAACCCCTTCCTCAACTCTCCTTTAAAATCTTCTACGAGGTGATGCAGACAGTAGCTGTGGTGACTATCCTCAAACACCTGAGGCACAGCTTCATCCAAGCCCTTTTGCCTATTGGACACGAAGGTAATGGTACGAGAGGTTGTGACAGCATATTTCAACTGCCCTAAGAACCAAATCCAGCTATCATAATTCTCATCCTCTACTACAGCAAAGGCAACTGGAAAGATAGCATCATCTCCATCAACTGAAGCAGCAGCTAATAACTTAAACTGATTATTTGCCTTTAACGGAATCCTATCAAGAAAAGGAGAGGGCGACAACCATGCTCAAAACCATGGAGAGAAGCATGAAATGACACAAAAAAGCGACGGAATTTTGAATCAAGTGATGTGGATAAAATGGCAACGCTACCCGGGTTAGTTTCTAGTATTCTTTCACAGAACCAAGGCAACTGACTATATGTCTCCTTGAGAGTATCGTATAGCTCTTTTTGGGCAACTTCCCTTCCTCGCCATACCTGTGAGTATGTTAAAGTCACTCCATAATCGTCATAGAGTTCTCTTACGAGTTCTTTGGGCTTACACTGTGGAGTTTCCTGTAATTTCTCCTTAAGAATACTTGTCAGCCATTGCCTTGTTGCTCGCCGCTGACCATCTTTGCCATTTCCTCCTCCACATGTATGCACATTATTCATCTTCTTAATCACAAATTTCTGCTTGTAAGATGACTCAGATGCATGCAGCCGCCATGCACAATTCTGCTCATTGCACTTTACAGTCACACGTGTACTTTCATTTTTGATAAATTTGTAAACAAACCTTTACTGATGGCATACTTGCATAATTGAGCACGGAAGTCCTTGACATTATCAAATTCCTGCCCCACACCAGTGATAACATTGTCCCAGAGAGAGTTTAAATTAAGCGGTCTAACATCTTCAGGAGTGGCTACAGAGGGAATAAGTAGGTTACTTGGCTCAACCAAAACACTCCTAGTTGCCCTGGAGGAAGATATTTCAATTGTTATTACTCCAATTACATGTAGTGCTTGACATGCTATAACAATGTAGTCTTGGACTAATACCTCTCATCAACTTCATCAACAGTGGTTGTCCCCTGCTGTCCAATGTTGTCTGGAGCGGCAGCAATGGCAACAACAGGCATGCCCAAGTTAGCTGCTATGGTCCTAGATGCACTGTTAGAAGAATAGTAGAAATCCAGATTAATTAGGCAAGCATGAAACTAGAATAATTTCAATGAAGAATCTGGAAGCCATGGAAAAATATGAAAGAAATAAGGGGAAAAAAACAGATATAAATCATGACACCAGTTGTAAATTAAGTTTGCTCCAAGATATGTTAGCGTACAAGGTAAATCAAAAGGGTTAAAACTGGAAAGACAGGGAGCTGTCATTCAGCGAATGGATGGAACCGATCAAGCAAGCTCACAGATACAGTAATTTGTTGATAAATTATAAATCCAAAAATAAGCATATAGCTTCTTTGCACAAAATCTATAAATAGCCTGTGTTCACCATGATTTCCCACACAGTACAAATGTAAAGAACAAATCAGATTTTACATATACATACCAATTGTCAGCATCTTCAGCAACATTTGGCCTCTTCTGTCTCACATTATTGGCATTGTCTGCTGTGGCATTGGTGGCAGCATTGGGTTACCTGAATCAGCCGCACGCATCCTTGCTCTAGTTGCCCTACAGAGACATGGATTCACCAATATCTCATGCAATGCCTCAGGTATGTCTGCAGTTCGATTAACCATAAGACGTACCTGGCACCAGAAGTTAACCTCTTCCGTCTACCACCACGAACAGCAGTAGCTGTGGCAACAATAGATGTTCCTGAATCAGCTACGTTGCTCCTAGACCTGCAAAAGCTAGAGTTTCCAAGTTAATTGATAATTCACTTTTAGGATAACTAATGAGCATGTCATGAGTAGCTTTATAAAAAAAATCATAAGACAAGCACCTGTTATCGACCTTATTTAAGATATAAACCTCTGCTGTTGAAGCATCAGCACTGAAATCAACCATTCGTTGTAAATCCTTGTCACTAGATACCGTGATGAGTATCCTTTTGTTGTTTGGAAGAAAGTACTTGATAGACATGCCACTGATGTCAATATTAAACATACTGGTTAGTTCTGACTTAAACTCATCAAACAGCGTGCCTTGACCAATTTCCATTGCATGAGCTTCTCCACCAGTATAGGACATAGACCCATCACTATTTGAGACAAATTCACCACCATACTGGCAAATGGCCACAATATTCCCCCCTGCCATAATATCTTGGCAACCACCTGTATATGGCAAGTACAACAGAGGAAACAAAATGAGTAGCAAAATAAATGCTGTCACATTAACTGCATATTTACTTCTATGGAACTGAATATTCCATTGCCATGTATCTTTAATATGTGGCCCTGAGTATCTTTCTTATGACTGCCAATAAAGAGCCTAAGTGATTCCATATTCAAAAGGCATAGGTGAAATAAAATCCAGCAGGTCTTTGCGATAAGATCTAGACAGGACTAGAGTATTCTGCAAATTATTTTTAAGTCCTAGGTTCCTGTCACAGCAAGCGAGATGACATAGCATCTGAAACCCATGCAGCAGAAACCAGGGGCAAAAGATGATCAATTTCACCACGGTAAGATTATCAAGGGATAGCAAATTCTGGCAGATAATTATAGGGAACAAAACAGTAGGACCAACATCAGCCATCAGCATAAATTGCTTAGATGCATAACGAGAAGCCATGTATAATGCTTGGCATTATAATTGTAGATTTTGCATACAAGCACCTGGTTACTGATCTATACTTATGTAAGACACAAAATTTTCATTTCAGCAGAGATTTCAACCAAGATATCAGCTTGTATTGGTATCTGGCACCAACCAATACTATATATTAAATTAAAGGGCAGCCTGGTGCATGTGGCCCCACTGTTGTGGGGTTTCGGACGATTGGATGTACACAGCTTTATCCCTACATGGGAAGAGGTTGTTTTCATCTCTTAAACCTATGACCTCCAAGTCACAATGAAGCAACCTTAGTGTCACACCAAGGCTCACCCTCAATAAGATAAAATCTCTACGTTTATTATTTAGCAGATATAAATTGATATAATCTCAGATATTGGCTGATACAATACCCATATGTCACCCTGTACAATCCCAGCATAATTAATTACCTTAACGGTTTTAATTAAATGAATACCAAAATCAGTGCTTTAAAATAGTAGGTAGTCTTGGTTTTACTACACTGACCGAGATGTTGGAATACTGAAGTTCTTTCCAAAATTTCCCTCATACTATCTTAACTGGGATAAAACAAATGTCTCACTTCACCTTGGTACTGATCACCCATTGAGTCCTAACTTCCATCTAGATCACCATAAACTTACAAGATTAGCTGGCAAGTTGAGAGGACCTATCTTATTGGTTGCTTTGAATAAACTCATCCAACTACAAGAAATCCTCCACATTGACCAATGGCCACCTATATATTTCAAATATCAATGCTCAGTTCAATATTACAGCCTCCTAATAAGACCCATAACAAAATCACCAAGTTCTTTAGAAAGAACGTCTTATTAATTCACCCTGTTCATAGATCTAGCTGTTGGCTTATTTAGCCCAGAAACCACCTCATTAGGCTATGCCACTAAGTACACATCTAGTCATAAATTAGTACAAAACAAAAGGATCTATCATTTTCCCACAGGCCAAATTTCAGTTTCATCTGTTAAAAAATTGTTTTGAAAAAGAAGGTCAAGCGCTATGCTCATGACTTCTTAATATGCAAACACAGCAATGAGTTGGTGGAAGATTGGATTATTTGGTGAACCGATACCATTTATGGCCCGTCTGGATACTTAGGATTTATAACCTTAGGATAAAATTCATGATGGGTTGTAGGTTTTGATCCTACAGATTATACATCAAATCCTATTGGGAGAAAAATCCCATGTATCACCGATCCCATCCTATGTTTGGATCATCTTCACTGTTTTATTGAATTTTTGTATTCTTTTTCATTAGTAAGAATGGTGTGAATTATGTGGGAGGAGAAAAACAAACTTGCCTAATTGAAACCAAGCATATCAGAAAAAAATTCAAACTTCTAGATTCATTTATTTGGAAGGGTGATAAGAAGCACCGCCGGTTGTTGATTTTTTAGTTGATTCTCTCAGGAGAATATATCGCAGCCTGAATCTTACTTGTCTCACTTTCACTGTTCCAGTTTTCTCATTCTCCTTTTGAATGGATAACTTAAATTAGAAATTTTTGGACTGATTAATAATAAGAACTTCGTATGAACCCGAAGAGAGGGACAAGGTCATGTGAACCCAAAGAGAGGGACAAGGTGTGTAACTAATGTGAAAACACATATCCCACCTCTCAAGGATGCAAACCAGAAGCATATGTGATCCTGGCAGACTGACATATATGCTCAGATCCAAAAATCAACTTTTAATACAGCTAACTAGTGAACTAAAAAAACTGAAGCATAATGAAGAAAAAGTACATAATCAATAGAGAACTGCACCTCCAAGTATGAAATACAAAAAGAAAAGGTACATAAAATAAATTGGTATTTACACTCCAGGAAAGAAGGCCAAAGATCAACCAAATACAGAAACCATAACTAATAACACTAAAACATAACAGAAAAACAATACTGAACACTAGTAAATCATTAGTAAGTGCTCTATTGCTCAAATGTTCTCTGCAAAGAAGTCATTTCAAAAGTTACTTTGCTACTTCTACCAAATGTTCAAACACCCTTATAAATATCAAGCTTATTGTGGTTGTCGTAATGGAAACAAACGGCAGGACATTTGAGAAAAGGAAGATATAAATTAGCAGTAGAAACAGACTCCTACATAGTTATCAAACAAACAGATCCTACCAAACTTCTCATAAGGAAAAATATGAATTAGCTGGCTTACTAGGCCCTTGGCTGTCAATAACATTTTATGAAACAAGAGGCAGGCATGCAGAAAATAAGCTTCCATATAAACAGAAATGGAGGAGTTCAAGAGCAGAAAAGGGAGAGGTGGAGTAGGGCCTTGGCTAGCGGCCAACTCCGAAGGGCGAGAGGTTGAGGAAGGAAGAAAAGGGATTGACCACGTGAGATACAGAGACGGAGGTGAGTGATGGGTGGCGATGAGAGAGAAAGAGAGAGAAGAAAGAACTTACATGATTGAGGTTGGAGTAGCCAGACAGAGGTCAGAAAAGGTGGCCAGAGATGGTGATGGGATGTTGGAGGTGGCAGTGAGAGGTGTTGATGGCCATTGGGTACCACAAGAGGGGGCTGAGAAAAGGAGCCTGATAACCATAGGTCAAAAATAATGTCCTCTTAAAGACTTTATTTTATCCTATAGGATAAGTATATTCGCATAGGATAGGTATCCTCAAGATTAATCATCTAAACACTCAATCCTAGTCTCTAATGGATTTTTATCCTTGGGATTGTTAAATCCTGTAGAATTGACCTAAATTCTATTGTATCCAAACAAGACCTTATAGTCAAGGTTGACCACTTCAAATAGAAGCAACATTTCTATATGGAGGTACACTATGAATTGCCTTAGTAAATATTCCAGGAATAGGTGAGTATTGACAAAAGTCATGGAGTTCTAAACTTTCAACAACAACGTTTTGCCAAAACACTCAGAAAAAAACACAGGTTAACAGGAACAATATGGTTACTATTACCTAAATTATAATGCTTTAGTGATACATGCAGAAAGACTGTACACATTTGATGTAAATCTTAATCTCACAATAGGATCCAAATATTAAAATCTGATCATTGGCAGATACTATAGCAACTTAAAACAAAGAGGAATAGGTTTGATCAAATATGACATGGATTTTACCAAGTACAATGAACTGACAAAAAAAGACTAAACTTCTGCCATTTTAAATACATAAGATCTGAAATAAATTGAAGCAATAAGCCTTTTCAATGACCTTACGTCAGCCATGCCCTCACCAGTACATTCCTGACAAAAGGATTCACCAACCTAGGTTAAATTTGATTGCACATGTACATACATATGTAAATGCATACACACAATAAACACATACATGTGCCAACGAAAACATGCATATAAGCCAATGTTTATGTACAATGCAAGTGAAGACAAACAAAATATAAATTTAAATCGCTGAATGATTTTCAATACAAGCTACAAGAAATGATATTAGTAGAATAAAATACACTTCAGTGATATCCCATGTCCTTGATGTTATTGGCGAGAGAAATGTTTCACTATGCATTTCTCTCATAAAAGTATAAGAGCCATTAATAGATTTTCTTTAAAACAGCTTTCTTAGGAATGAATAAATGTACTGTTCCTACAGAGAGCAAACAATAAAGGGGCATATTACCATATGGATAGAAAAATGTAAAGCAAATTGCTCGAGCAATCAAAAGATTATACTTCAAATATGAATTTGATCTTGAACAGTTCTAATTGACTTGTGACTGGGGAAACATGAACAAATCAAGTGATTAAGATAAGGGAAAAAGGAGGAAAGAGAGATTAGGGAATAAAAGGAAAGAGAGATAAGACACTACCCAAAATATTCCTCCCAAAAAAATAAAGCCTCTTCTTTGATTGGCAGGTTTCCCTTGTCGCTAAGATTAAACTTGAGAGATACTAGTGATTTTGAAAAAAAAATGAAGAGAATTTAGGAAGAAAAGTTGACAAATGAAACCTCACACTAAATACTCTAAAACTGAAAAGGGAAAGAACTAAAAGAATGAGATAAGGATAAGGAAAGGCATCACCCGCCCATCGTTCGAGCGAAGCGAAAAAGCAGAAGCAATTGAATGGGCTTAGCTTAGCAACTATTTGAAAGATGAATAAAGGGGAGTCCAGTTCCGAAGGCTCTCGGGACTGCAGCTGAGAAGGGACAAAAAATAATAGAACAGCATTGAGCTCGATGCCAAAATGATAAAAAGCTTAACACCTACAGACAGTCTCACCTCCCCTAAGACAATTTCCCTTGTTTTGTCTTTCCAATTGACTGAAGCGGGAATATAACCCCTAGGAATAGCCTCTAGGAATCGCCCCTTTGGGCCTACCTTCAACTGTTGGTCTCTCAACTGTTTGTAAATCGCATTTTCCGTCGCCCTAAGTATTCAGTTCCAACACTACTTCTGCGCACACCGGTTGCACAAAATGGCAAGGCAAAAGGCCATATGCCTGTGTGGCTCCTCATGGCTTGGACTCAAAAACCGTCCGTATTCTCTATTCTATATGCTTTGTCTGCTTTCTTCTTAGCCAGTGAAAAAGTGAAAGTATCCTATAAGTCAGTCTTAAACCAACCACCCTAACTTAAAAGCAGGGCCCCTACCCACCCGGGCTGGCCTACCTCTTCATTTCTTCCTAGCCCCAGAAATAAAAGCTTATTGAATACTCTAAAATTCTACAAGTCTTGTACACTTGTTTTCTAATATAGTGTAGACATATATAGAACATGTGCATGCACTAGATAAGTTGGGTGTCTCCAGTCAAGTATGTTCAGAGAAAACAATTTTAAAACCAACCTTTTGGAAGCTAGCCACCAGGATTTCAGGCGGGTTTGCTTAGGTTTGGGTCTAACTTAATCAAAATTAAACCTAAAGATGTCCATGATTTAGACCAAGATACATCCCATTAACTTCTAAAGGGTCAGGTGGATGTGGATCAGGTCTACATTTTATGAGCTAAAGTTAAAAATTACAACTAGTTTTTGTCAGATAATCTGGTCCATTTGGGTCTAGTATGGTTGTTTCAAATTTCAGTTCTACCATATAGACAGCCAATTTGATTTGATTTCAGATCTATTTAATGGTCACTGGGCTGGTCCACCTGTTGTGCATGGCTTGAGTCCATAGCAAATCATGTAAAAGTCCAATCAAGGGAGACTCAACTCAGTGGTAATCCTATCAATCACTTTTTTTTTTGAGAAAAAAAGGAAAGAAACAAAAGTACTTCCATCCATGAAGATCATAAAGCAGCACAAATCTGATAGAAGAATGTTGCATAACAGACATGGAACTTCTCTATGACTCCTATCTAACAGCCTGTAAGTTTCACTCCAAGAGGAAGCAATAAGAAATCTACATCATATGTGCACTTAAAAAAATTATCAGACCCTTTATTTTATCTCTCATATTTCTCTTTTCCTTTTGTTTGTCCCTTTTTTCACCTTTATTTCCTTTTTTCTCTTCTATACAATTGTCCCATTACCCAACAAGATGATCATAAAATGCTCTTTCCTTCCATTCCTTCTCTTTCATATGTGCGAGCAGCACATAAAACCACCAATAAATAAATCTAATCCACCAGTGCAGCTTTGCATACCTTCTGCATTAACGAGAAGAGGATCACTCATGAACAAAATTGAAAATATATCAAACCGGACAACATTAAAAATATTGAGTACAACAGAATGAATACAAAAATACTTCGAGAACATAAAGGATAAATGAGGCTATTGCAGACAAGAGCTGTCATGGTGAAAATTTTATTGAATAAGACCCAGTTATGGTGTATCTGTCAAGAAAGGTTCCGAGCAGAAGGAAACATGAAACAAAGCACACAATGACTTATGATTATCAAACTAGATGAATTGTCGACTGCTTGAAGATACCAACAAGAAACAGAATTTGCCTTCTATTGAACATGGAAAATCAAGAAACATAACAATAATATAAAACGACACATATAAAAGAATTTATGGGAGCACCGGTATAATCAACACAATGAGACCTTGGAATGGCCTACCAGTAGAGAAGTGGATGTAGCACCCGATTAGTCCCAACCTCGAGTGGTTTGATCCAGTAAACTCACATGCCAAATATTTTGCAAGAATGAAAACAAGAATTTGAAGGCATTTGAATGACTGAAAAGCAAAAAGGCCTGATGGTGGCATTGGGAAGTAGGTGACTACAAGCACATCTTTCGTTGGCGGTTAAAGAATATAATGAAAGTTCAATCTTTTTTGTCTCTTCTTTTAAATTTCTTGCTATTTCTTTCCATTATACTTGTGCATATATAAAACCAAATCCAAAACCAACAAAGAACTAAGATCATCATATGAATACAACTTTCCAAACGACTGCCACTTTCAGCTTCACCGTACAGAATTAAACTGACATGCTGGTGGCAACCTATTTCCTATGAGTGTTTAAAATAAATTTAAAAAAAAACAACAAACAAAGGCTTGAATCTTGTAGAATCTATCCAATCAGAGCCGCCCCGTGCGGCCCGTGGCCGTTCAATGCGGATAGGGTGACAGCGTAAGCAAAACTTCTGCATGGCAAAATTTGAGTCAGATCCACGTATTTTCGAAGAATTTGAACAGAGTCCTACAAAAGAGGGTTAGGTTTTCTTATCTATCCTCTAGTAGCTGCTTTTGCTCTTTTTCTTCAAACAGCACTTGGTCATGGTTATAGAGCTTTCCGCGATCGCTCCATCTCAGAAACAAAAGGTGTCCAGATAGAATTAAGATTGCAGCAAGGTTTAGGTATAAGAGAGGGTTTGGGTTTGATTAAGATCGCATCTTTGGGTGAGGTTACGGTCTCGATTAGGACAAGGTATGCTGAGGGTTTGCAGGGGAGGTAGTTAGAGAGAGAGAGAGAGAGAGCTGAAGAGAGAAGGAGGAGAGAAGTGAACGAAGGATGGGGAGGGAGGGAAAGTGAGAAGGAAGATTGGGGCTTACCAGCGGTTCGTGAGAAGGCCGGAGATCGTCGGGGATGGCACGGACCGAAGGCCGCGGCGGGTGGTCGACGGAGAGAGGAGACGCCGCTTCACGTCAACTGGACGAGAGAGAGGTGGTGGGAAGGGATGTAGACGAACCTGGAAGGAGGAGAAGAGGAGCGGCTTCCTCGGTCTACTAATGGGCCGGAAGCCGGTCTACGCGACCCAACCTGCCCATATGGACTCAACCAGAGGTGCAATCAAACCGAATCAAATTAAGTAGTTAGAAGTCCGAACTCGATTCGACTTAAAATAATTAGGTTCGAAATTCGATTCATGATCGACTAAATTTTAATATCTAAAATTTAAATTTGACTCAATAAAAAGTAGATAAACTTCGAGATCGGCTCCACTCGACCTGGATATCAACCGAACCATATTCGAACTCGAAATCGCATTTTAGTCAACTAATAATAATAATAATAATATATTATAAATATAAATAATATTATT
>KE505337.1:372093-387885 GCA_000441515.1 Elaeis oleifera | reverse complement strand
TTTTCGACTTAAAATTATTTTTTCGAAATTTTATTTTTAATCAAAGATTCAATCAAAATCTTATCTTCTTTGTGGATTCGACCTGACTCGCTACTCTCTATAATATTTTTAATTTCTATTGAAATTAAAATTAGATTGATAATCACGGTATCCTAACGACAGCATCGCGAGCATATCAGACACAAAAGAAAGAAATATGGGGTGGACTTACTATTTTGCCATGTTTTCTCTAATATCTATCCTAAAGTCCAAAAGTCAAACTTTTCTTACTAATGAAGTTGCCAGTACAATGATAAAACAAATCAAAAAAAAGGAATATTGTACATAGCATCCTCTTTCTTTCTTATTTTCCAAACATGTTTTTTTTGGCATATACTATTTGACTAAATAATAAACATTAGTCATTTAGCAAACTAACACACAAATGTAGATAAATTGATATATAATTTCTAAAATATGGTGTTCATTATTACATAATTTATAACTAGATGATACACATATGGTAAATTAGTCATCTAGTAATTCAATGCACATCTTCAAGTAAATTATTATATAATTTTCAAAATATCATATTCAGGAGTGCAGAGCATATGGCCAAATGATATATACTTGTTAACTTCTGGAGGCATGTATTGGATTACTCTTGGATGTGTATTAAAGAAATTTATAATATGTATAAGAAAATTGATAAATATATATCAAAAAATTGATACATAGTTTTAAAATATACCTTTTACCTAAAATATATTTTGGATCATTATTAGATATCTCAAAAAGCTTGCAGTATGAATTAAAAGTCGATGAGTATGTATCATTTGGTTATAGAATATGTACTGGTAAATATGATGCTTCAAAAAGTATGTATTAATTTATGTGAAAGTGTATATAAGGTTGTTAGATGACTAATTTGTTAAGTATCTATCATCTACTCATATATTGTATACCAATAAATTTTATATTTAAAATTATATATCGATTTACTAGATGTGTATATTTATTTGCTTGAGATGTATCATCTAGTCATGTAGTATATATTAATAAAAGTATATTCTAAAATGAGAAAAAATAGAATGCCTTACTTTTTTAATCACAGGACTGACGACTCCATTACTAAGAGAAGATTTTGACTTTTAGATTTCTTCCTTAAGATCAATTTTAAGAGAACATGGCATTTGGAAGTCTACTATGTATTTCTTTCTCTAGTGCCCGTCTCATATGATTTTTATTCAGCTGCAAAGAAATAATGTTAGAGTGAACCACTATAATATATGAATTATAATAACATGTGATGTGCTAGACCATATTTCTTAGTATATGCATTTTGCAGATGGTATAGCCATAGCAGGTCAAATTAAGATCAAGGTTGATTATAATTTTATATTATAAAAGAGTACTTTAGAATCCAAATTTAGGTTAAATAGGAATAAGATAAATATATGAATATATTTAGTAAACTTAGAAATAGAGATAAAGATCGAGTGAAAATTGATGATGATGAAGTTCGTAAGAGTGATAACTTTTCGTGATTAATTACTCATAAAGAAGAGGAGAATAAGAAGGATGCTATCCATAAGACTAAGACAGATTGGCTAAAGTAAAGAAGTGCAATTGAGATATTATATGATCATAGAATATCTACCAAATAAAAAAGAAGAAAATCTTATAAGACAACAATATGATCGGTTACACTTTATGATGTGGAATACTGATTAATTAGAAATAACAATGACAAGATGAGTGTGGTCAAAATAAGAATGTTAAGATGGGTGAATGGTGATATAAGAAAGAAAAGATAGAATAAACAATGAAAGTATTCATAAAAAGGTGGAAGTAGTACTAAAGAAGGATAAATTAAGAAAATAATGACTTAAATGGTTTGAATATATGTAAAATAGAAAAGAGATACATCAATGTAAAGGAACGATTTGGTACATATAGAAGGAAAATGGAGTAAAAGTAAATCTAAAATTATATAGGGATGAAGTAATAAGGAAAGACTTGAAATATCAACATCTCAAAAAGTATAACCATAAATTGAGCTGAATGAAGAAAAAAATTCATGTGCCCATGCCAATTAATTTAAGATTAAGGCTTAGTCGAGTTGAGTTTATGTGATGTGCTCAAATCATAATCGATAACCACATCAATCTATATCTTTTTGAGTTTTGACCCACCAAGCTCCCCTATTATTAAGATAAACAACATGAAAATCATAGAGGCTTGGAGAACTAGGATGATAGAAAGGGATTGATCAATGTGCCATTGATATGACTTTGTTGCATTTCTTAACCTTTTAATTCTTCTTTTACTAAAAATAATAGTTTGCACTCATCTAGGCCATATAAAAAGATAGTAATGTTCGTCAAACTATAGAGGAAGACCATACATTCTAGATGTACCATATCTAGATTGTTTATTGCTACTAAGCATATTAGGATATATAAAGTGAACATTCATCTTTGTGCAAATATATCTGCCATTGTTGCTATACAATGAGAATCGAAAATTGTACACACACAAGCACAAACATATATTATTCCTAAACATTTTTGTTTTATTTTTTGGATCTATTTTAGTGCATAATCGACCTATTTTTTTTTAATTAGCCATTAATCAACTTAAAAAATGGTCAAAAATATGAGATCAATCAAGATTTAATTAATTAATTATTGCATCACATGGAGATTATGGTTGGCCATTTGTTACTCATATAGAAGACCACATATAAATAGATTTTTACTATAATTAACTACCTAAAGAATGATATCTACACAAAGAATTAGTCATGCAAGAAATCACTTGCAACCATTGATGAGAGACCTATCAAGATTAAAAAAATAATACAAAAGAGGGTAGCTATTGTTGAAAACAACTACCAATCTACAATACAAAAAGAGCAAGAAAGGGCTTCATTTGAGATTGCTCTCACTGATATATAGATTCATTATCTTGACATGGATAGGACTTCTTCTATATACCATAAAAGAGTGTTGAGAGGATTTTGCCTACTAAACCTGAGTAAAATTCTTCAACATAAAGTCCCATTCCATCTAGGTGAAGATCGATTGAATGTTAAGAAGATTCTATATCCTTTGCATTTATTGACATATCAAGTTCTTTGGTCCAATAACCATTTCATCATGAAATATCTATCTGACATTCATTTACTTTCTTTCACTAATCAATATTTCTTGGATGATTTCTCTATCTGTGAGTTATTAATTGCTCCCTTATTTACTCTCTTCTTTGCAGCATTCTCATTTTATTAGAAACTTTGAATCCTTCTACTAACATAAATAGAACCCTACCTCCTGGTTAACTTTATTCGATTGATTTACCTAATTGACCCAATATGCCAAGGAATCCATCAATAGAATTTATATTCTTTATAAAAATATGCATCTAAGTTAACATATCATGCCACCCCTCCCTCTTTTTTTGCTGATAAATTGATAGTTGTCAACATGAAGTGACTTTAGTTATAATTCTTTAGGATCCATGCTCCTGGAGATATCAAAAGACACATGCTGACCAAACTCAGAGGATTACGCCCATTGCATACAAAAGACTCACCAATAGACCTCTCCCTGTTGGTAGCCCAATCTGCAGCATAGCTTTTGCTAATTGAAAATATTTCAGAAGGGATCTATAGTCTCATCTCAACCCATATGTGTCCATGTAGTTTTTTTAGCAAACTAAAAGGTAGATAAGAGCTAGGTAGACACTCTCAGCCACTATGTTCTCAAAATCTTTTTGATGAGCAAGCAAGAGAGCTCAAGCATGGCTATGGCTTTAGTGGCGAGTGATGTTCAAACATAAGCTAACATAGCTTTATAGGTCAAACATGCTAAAGAAATTATGGCATAATCTTTTCTATTTCGAGCTTTCCATAAAACTCAAAAAGTGGTAGCCAAAACAGCCATACAGCAATGAGGATGCGAGTACCTATCCCAGAAGTGTGGATTCTCATGACAAGCAAATGTTGAAGCTCCCATCTTAATTGATTTAATATTTGTTGGAATAGATGCTTCACCATAGCAAAAACAAGTGACCAAGATCTTTGACATGCAAACCACACAAAGGCCATAAAAAGTCTGATGTGAGAAAAAATTGATGAAGCCAAAAATTTGTAGGTAATCTACCTTGCAGAGAAGTCTCCAAATAAATATTTGCACCCATGGAATAAATTTAATTAGTTGCCATAAAGTGTTCCGCCTAGGCCAAATGATATCTAGCCGCTCACCTTGATTTGTAGCTAAATGTTGATGAGTAACTTTAGCAAGTTTAGAGTCCTCCTGAACTTACTTTGTGAAAGAGGATTTCCTGAGATTTCAATCATATAGATTAACATATTGTTATCCAATGTGCTAGAAGAAATGAGGGAAGATAGGGAACCCAATGGAATCATGGCCCCATCCCTCCTCCTAAAATCTACTTTATCGTCCTTGCTCCCTACATGACCCCACCTTTTCAAAACAACTTTCTACACCTTACTAGTATGAATGTAGTTTCACTCAAAAATTAGAGGGAAACTATATTTGGAAAAGCATTGCCTCCTTTGTCTGCAATGATAACATCTTAGATTAGGCTCTGGCTACTTCTGTCACTCCGAATGCCCTCTCCAATGATCGAATCTCCATTCTTCCCCTCCAAAAATCCAAAGATTCTTCTTCAAGAAAGGCATATGTTTCAAATATGATGAACAAAGGCATCTAAAAAAGGAGCGTCGGAATGTTCTTGTTTGCTTTAGCTATAAAGATATTAGGCACTTATTTCGTAACTACAATGCACTTCCTTGACTCTCTGCCAAAAACTCTATTAATGTAAAAGGTAGGTTAGATCTCAATATTTCTTCCATTGGACTTGTAGGCCAAAGATCATTTGGTAGAGACTTTTCGCTCAAGGAGTGTTCAGGTTTGCACTTTGAATGATCAACCAGTCTCCTGTTTTAATTTAATAGATAAAGGGTTTACACCAAATAAATTCGGAGTTTGACTGGAGTCCCAACTTTTTTTGGAATGAATCGGTTCTTGATCCCTTTTCCATCTAGAAAGGAGGTGCTTCAAACAACTCTAAAAAGCATGTACTATATGCCACACTTCTCCTTCTCCATCTCTCCATGGACTGTTCACCAAGGAAGCTTCTCCTTTAAGATGAAGCTAAAGGTCTAAATTCGCATCACCGATCTACCTTTTTTTGCAAAATCTTGGTGAGAAGAAATATTTCTATTTTTGGTGTTCTTGATAGAGTCTTTTCTCCAACTTTCTTGGAGCAAGATTTCATTCTCGTTTCTATTTTTTGTAGAAACTTCAGGTCCATCCTAAGAGTTTGAATGTGGTTTTGGTGATATTCCTATCCGACTAGAGTGAAAATAGTCAAAGACAAACCTTGTCTCCCATCACCATTGGATCTTTCCTTCTTAAGAAATTTGAAGACAAATGGTCTCTAAGAGATCAAAACTCCTAGTCCTCAGCTCCAGATCTATATGTTAGTCCACCAAGTAATGAAGCTCTCATACATCAAGTATCATCCTCAACTCTCTTAACTACTCCAGCACTTGGTAACTTGGCGACCTCAGGACATCAGTAACTTCTTTTGCTCAAGACACTAGTACCTTCCTTTGCTCCTGAGTTTGCTCGAGCTCATTTTATGTTGCATCCTCTCCTTCTATGTCTAACTCAGATGAGTGCTGAGTTTATCCTTTCAACTTATTTCTTAACGTTTCTCCTCTAGCTCCAATTGTGTTGCCAAAACCTTCAGGCATAAGGCTTGAGGACACAATTGACAATCAAGGTTCATATCCTTCTGCTCTAAATCTTCTTGATCTAATGCCTTTATAGTTGGAGCATCATCTTGGCTTTAACAACTTTCAAAGGGCTTTGAGCAAGTGTTCTTTCTAAACTACTGACACCTGTGATGGACTACCAATGTGAAGCCATCACTTCATGGGATTTAAACTTTTAAGTTTGGACCCTTTGGTAGATCCACTTCCATTGGTGCCTGAATTATTTTCTGACAGTATGGGATCCATTAATATTTCTAAGCCTGTCACATCTACTCTGGCTTAGCCTACTAAGACCTTGGCCCGATTGCTCTCAGATTTTATGTTGTCTTTTCTACCAACCCAGGTGGTCCCTCAAGAGGAGAACTACGAGATAACCTTAGCCTCGATAGCATGTATCAGAATCGAGCTTAAGTGATGAGGACCTACACCTTGAGTCCAACCTAGCCCCCTCCCCCTAAATCTCGAATCTTGAGGTGCCTTTGGAGCCTAACATTGCTTTGAGGGCAGAAGCTAACAAAAGATGCTCTAGGGTCAAGGTTTTGAAGAGGGATAAGACGACTATGACTAGATTTCTATCCTAACATCGAAAATAAATGCTTCTATCGATTGAGTCATGGTCTTCTACTGCTAATAAGGCAGTTACCTCTCTACCTCATAATATCATCTGATTCTCTACAATTTTACTCTAGATTCGATTCTTTCTTAAGCTAGATCCTAAGCCAAAAAATTTATCAATCTATTGCTTTCTAGGGAAGAGGAGAGAGCTAAATTTGCTAGAGATGATGAGTCTACCTAGCACCTTTTACTATACTCTAATTTGGAATTTTATCTCCCTCTATATCTATAGCCTCAATTGTTTCATCCCCTCCTAAGTTTTTGATGTTTTACCTTATATCTTTACTCATTTGGAATGTTAGAGCATCTGGTGACCCTCTCAAAAGATAAGGGTAAGGGACGTAATTGTTTCTTTGGACACTATATGATCCAAATACAAGAATCTAAACTTGACTCTCTTGATCTACTCAATCCTTAAACTCTCTTTTTGATAGACAAATTGATGCTTGGCTACTATTAAAAGCTCATAGTGTGATAGATGATATTTACTCGACTGGAATTCAGCTTTCTTTATCCTAATTCATAAAGATATTGGTCAGTTCGCCATTTCTGTCTGCTAGAAAGATCATTTGATTAACAATAGTTAAAGTTTCACTTCTATTTATGGACCTTCTAATCATGCTCTTAAGCCTCTTTTCCAGTCTAAGCTCAAAGAAATTTGTGGATCTTTTTGTGGGGCCATGGATAAATGACAATCCACAACCTCACTTGGTGACTCTAGATTTTGCTAATCTAATTTGTTCTCTTCAGCTCATCAATCTTTCTTTAAAAGATCAAAATTTCACTTGGTACAATAGAAAAGAGGATCCTATTATAGCTAGATTGGACCACTTTCTCTTATCTACCGAGTATGATACTTTGTTTCTAAATGCTTTTCAAAGTACTCTTCCAAACTCTTACTCTGATCACTATCCTATCTAATTATCCTTCCTTAAAATGGCATCAAAAAGGATATTTTTAGGTTTGATTGGTGTTGGCTATTGAATAGTGCTATTTTGGACATTATCATTACAACTTGTTATTTTATTTCTTCTACTAATGATGCAGCATATAACCTAGTTCTAAAGCTTTGAAAACTAAATTGGCTCTCTCTAATTAGAACGTTGAGGTAAGAAAATCTTCTACTATCCTTAAAGCTGACTTGCTTTCAAAAATTCAAGATCTTGGTCATAAAGAAGAGTTGCCCCCCTCTCGCCAATGGAAAGAGTTTGTAGGAACCTTTGTAGATCCCAACTCCTTCAAATTTATAAAAATAAAAAATCTATTAGAAGTAGTGTGCCAAAGTCAAATGGATCCAAGATGAAAATAATAATACAAGCATTTTTCATAGGGTTGCCAATTATCATAAAAAATTTAATTAGATTTCTTATCTTAATTGGGACGATCAAACCCTCATCTGGCATGATCAGATCCTTGATACTTTTACTTGTAACTTCAAAGATCTATTTGATAAATCTTCAAAACCTTTTATTGATCTGCATTAGAGAAATCTTTATTCACCTCTATTTTTGAATCTAAGTACTTGAGATCTTCCTTTACTCTTGATGAGATCAAGGAAGTTGTGTTCAGCTTCAAAAGAGACAAAAGCCCTGATCCTGATGGTTTTACTATGTATCTTTTTTAGAATTTTTATGAGATCATCAGTGAAGATCTGCTTGCCCTCTTTTAGTAACTTCATATCGATTTATTTTGGCTAAATTATGCCCTTTTAACTCTCATTCCAAAGAAAGATGTTGTGATCTCTCTTTTAGACTATAGGCCAATCAACCTAATCCAAAGCTGCATTAAGATTGTATCTAAAGTCTTGACTGCTCGACTTAAGTCTTTTCTGAATTTCTTGATTGACTTTGCTCAAATCATCTTTATTAAAAGCAGGTCGATTCTAGATAATGTATTCTATACCTATGAGATAATCCATCAATCAAAAAGAGATTTTGACGTCAACTTTATTTACAATTTCGATTTTAACAAAGCTTTTGATAGAGTCAACTTGAACTACCTTTCAAAGTTCTTGAATTTAGAGGCTTCCCTTGAAATGGAGAGATTAGATTAAAAACTTACTTGTTGGATTAAAAACTTACTCCTATCATCTAAAGTTACTGTCTGCATCAATGGAGATCAAGGCAAGTGGATAAATTACAAAAAGGGCCTTAGTCAAGAAGATCCTCTCTCTTCTTATTTATTCATCTTTGCGGCTGATCTTCTTAACAAAATGCTAAATAAGGCTGCAATGGCTAACATCTTCTATGGATTGGGAAATCCTTGGATCTATGGAGGACATAAATTGCTTTAATATATTGATGACACCCTTATTTTCATTAAAGCCAAGAAAACTATGTAGTTATCCTAAGGATCATTCTTTAGTCCTTTGAACTCATCATGGGTCTGCCTATTAATTTCCAAAAAACCAGTGTAGCTACTATTGATTTATCACATTCTCTTTTAGAAGATGGAGCTTCTTAGTTTAATTGCAGAATTTTTTTTTCCCTTCATTTATTTGGATATTCCATAAAATATGAAAAATTATCTAAATCCAATTGGATGTCTTTATTGTACCATTTTGAATCCAAGCTCACATTGGAAGGAAAATTATTCTTATTTGATGGTAGATTGACACTTGTTAATTCTATTTGTCCCCTCCTACTATTTACTGTATGTCTTTTTTTAAGCTTCTAAGATAGATGATTCAGAAGTTTGAGATCTTTCCTTTGAAATTGCTCAAGCTTGGCTAGTGGTCTATCTTATGAAGTATATTGGGTAAAAGTTTGTCTTGCTAAGAAAGGAGGAGGCTCGGGTGTCAAAAATCTTTCTATTTTTAACCATGCCCTTCTAGCTAAATAGGGCTTGAGCCATTAACTTTTAGGTTTTATTTTAAGATATACAAGCTCTTGAAAAGTTGGAGACCTCCCAAATGATGCTCAAAAATCTGAAAGGATATAATTGAATCCCCCCCCTTCTATGGAATAAATGCAAATTTCTTATTGAAAATGGATCATCAATTTTCTTTTGGTTGGATATAGAGGTGTAAAAATGAGTTGGTCAACCCAAACCTAGCCCAACCCTGATAGGACCCTGATTGGGTTCGAAGTGTACCAATAGTCAAATTTGGTCAAAATGACCAAATTACCCCCAATAGCTATATGATGACTAGTTTAGGGGAGTTTGGTCTATATAGATAAAAATAATTTATATATTTATTTTTATTAAAAGACATAATTATCCCCTTCAACAGCTATAAACGACTAGTTTGTGAGGGCTTTTTGGTCCATACAATTAATTTCAATATCTATAAATACCACATCATAACCATTTTTATCGCAACAAATGCTATTCAACTCTTATCTATACTCTACTACATTCACATTTTCTACATCCTCCAAGTCTTCAATTCTCTTAATTTCTTATTTGTAATAGTTTTCAATTTCATTTCAATTTCACATTTACATACTCCAATCACAAAATCTCTTTCATTTTCTAAAATAGAAAAATAGTAAACGAGTATGATCATATCAATTTCACACAAAAGGGATTCAATGATCCCTAATTTGTCTCGCAAGCTGATGAAAGCTCCCTACCAATCATCACTAACGCTTTAAGTTCCAATCCCAAAAAGAGGTTGAAAAAATAAACTAGCATTGTTTGGGACATCTTTGATGTCATCACCATAGAAGAAAAGGTGAATTGTTAAGAAAAGCTCAATATAAATGTTGTAAATAATTTTTGAGTCACACGACATTTAGTGGAATAATACATATCAAGCGACATAGGGATAAGCATCTTAAAGAAGATATGGATGCTTGCATGCAAACTCAATTGGCTCCCGATTCCCGCAGTCTAGGTATGTTCCATAATTCTCAAGTATTAATAGGCAAGAATTAGTTAAATTTATAGTTCAAGATGAACAACCTTTTATGTTAGCCAATAATGTAAGATTGAAAAATATATTAAAGGGCTTTATGTCCCTTTTCAAAATGTTTCTCAAAATACAATTCGAGCTGATAGTTTAAAAGTTTTCATGATAATCGAAAGCAATTAATTACCTATTTTGAAATGGTTTAAAAATTGTTTAACTTCAGATATATGGACGGCTAATAATGGTTGAAGTTTTATATGTATTACTACATATTATATTAATTTTGAGTAGTTAATGCAAAAAAAAATTATTGATTTTTAAGAACTTTTTTTCCACACTCTGGACAACATATTGCTAGTGCTATTGAAAAAGTTTTAACTATGTATGAAATTCATCATTTTTTTTTAAAATTTTAAAATCTACTTTAAATCCAAATTTAGATGGTAAGTTATTTCATATTAGATGTGCATGTCATGTTATTAATTTGTGTGTATAAGATGGTCTTATTTTTGTTTATTAGTACATCTATTTCTAGATACCAAAATTTTAGATAACTTTGCAAAAATAAGAAAAAATCAAAATAATTAAAATGGATGTCCATCATAGGTGGAATTCCACTTATGAAATGTTAAGGTATTCTTATGATTATAGTCATATTATAGCCATATTTGCTCAAGAAAATATGCCGCATATTAATCTAACCGAAACTGATTGAGAGGTAGCCTACGGCATTATGAAATTTCTTAAGATATTTTGTGATGCAATAAATATATTTCAAAAATTTATTAATCAACTTTATATTATGGCCTCTGTTTTTAGTTAATATAGATATAATCCTATTTTTTCTCAATTGATGAGGTTACGGAAGTTAAGTTTAAAAATTATTGGGCTAATATTCCTTTGCTACTACTTTTAGCTAGTGTAGTGGATCCTAGAATAAAATTTGAAGATGTAGAAATGGTATTAAGTCAATATTCTCAAATGATGAATGTTAATGTAATCGATGATGAAACTAGTGTAGATTTAATAAATTTATTACCAAAGATTTGTATAAAATATATAATTTATATTTAATCAAACATAATATGCAGCCATCATCACAAAATAATAGTAACTAAGATAGTAGTAATAGCTTTAGTAGTGGTGGTATGGTTTTGTCTATGTTGAGGATGAAAAGTCAATCTACATATTCAGGTAATAATTATAATAAAATTTCAATATATAATCAAGTGAATGTCATGACTCTACTTAGCAAAGAAAAGTTGGCAGAATTTGATATTTTGGCCTGATGGAAAAAATATGAATAACAATATCCAGTTCTTTCCACCATAACTTGTGATATACTAACCACATCGATGTCCACAATAGTATCAGTCTTATTTTAGTGTAGGTAATAGAGTGCTTGATGATAAGAGAAGTCAGAAATACTAGAAATATGCATATGTCTTGGGAATTGGTTGGATGCTGAAGATAGATTGCAAGATAAAGGTGGTCATGATACGAGTGCTTTATCGGATGAAACTGACCAAAATACAACTTCATGATCGTAATATAATATAATATAATAAATAGAACTACATTGACTTGATTTCCTTAAAAACAAAATTATGGAGGTACATAGGCAGCCCATTTAGGGTACGATAAAAAAAATCCCAACATTATGTAATTTTTTAAATTTATTTTTCATATCATATGTATTTGATGTAAATTGTGAATTTGTAATACATTACTTTTTCATATATAAAATTGAGGTATTTCAATAATAACATTGTATTTTATATTTAATTTCATGTTTAAAGTATTTTATTAAAGTTTAGGGTCTACTTAATTAGTTGTTGACCCAAGGTTTGATTTTGATGTTAACAAGCCATTTGAGAGGGTTACTAATAATTATCTTGAGTTTAAAGTGTGTTTCAAGAAGAATCAAAGTGATCTAAGCTTGAATGTCAAAAATCCTTAAGAAAGAGTTTCAGGTTGAAGCGTGTGTGGATGTGTATCAAAGTTTTTAATTTAAGAAAATGGATGATCAATCTCTTAGAGGATCCCTCGACAAGTTTGAAATGAGAAAGCGTGAAAAATTGAAGCTCCGAACTCGTATTTCAGCTTTTGAAATAAAGGAAAGCCCCTTGGGATGTCCCTTTTATGAAAAGAAACTGAAATATTTAGCACGTCAAAAAGGGATGCCCCTTTCTGTGCTGGCCCAAAAGAGATGCCCCTTGAGATGCCTCTTGTGGGTAGTTTGTGCCAAACAGAGGATGATTTTTCACTTTGGGCAAAATGGATGCCCCTTGGAAAGCCTCATTTTGTGCCCAAGCGAAAAGGGATGCCAGGAGGGATGCCCCTTTGGTGCAAAATAGAAAAGGGATGCTCCCTCAGTCTTCCCTTCTATTGGAGTCCATTTTCTAGATTTTTTAAATATTTTTCTGATAACTTTTTGCCACTTTCTCATACTCCAATATTTCAAAATGACTAGTACACATCAGCAAATATTTTTTGAACGTTTGAATCGCTTCCAAGAGAAAACTTTTAAAAAAGTTAGAAAGACACCAAAAATAGAAAATAGCAGAAAATTGAAGAAAAGCCATTCTTGAGCTATTTTCCACTCAAATTTCTCTAAAGCAATCAGTGAGAAGCATTATTATTCATCTCCAAGCTCTTCTTCAAGCTTCGAAGCTATCCTACATCGGATTGAAGAGCCTTTTCCAAGTGATTTTTTCTCTAGTTCTTATTTTTATTGAATATCTTGTTCCATTTGTGAGCTTTGTATTCCCTATTACTTTTATTCTCTATTTTTTTATTCTTTGTCTAGTTTTGGGGTGAGGCCCAAAATTAGGGAAAGGTTTGATCCATAATCGAAAATGGATTGGTACGGGTTGATTGTGAGCCCAAGGGAAACAATCTTGTGAGATTTTGGTTGGTGAGGCTTAGAAAAATCAACTAGGTTGTGGATTGTAAGCCTGAAAAACAATCCGGCTATAATCTTTTGAGATTATAATGAAATTTTAAGTAAAAATTTGGAGAGTGGATATAGGTGCAGGGTTTGGCACCGAACTACTATAAATCTTTGTATTTGTAGTATTTGTGCTTGTTCTTACTTTCTTCTTTTTTTCCACTGCATACTTGTTTGTGTTATTGTTCACATTCACATTCAAAAATATCTGAAATTGGTGCACATATTTTTAAATTTAAAAACTCTTTTAAGAACTCAATTCACCCCCTCTCTCCCTCTTGGGTTGTTAGACTGGGCAATATTAGTCACACAAACTTATTTAAATACAATCTCCAAACAAGCAACAATATAGTTTAAAATCACCAACAAAAAAATTAAATGACAAAATACATATGTAAATATTAATTTGTAAGGAATTGATTTTAATTATAAAATAAATATTTCAATACTAAACTTGTACTTGTATGTTATCTTTAATTTCATGTTTAAAGACTAAAGTTTAATATCTACCTAACTTTTTTTTGAGGAACAAAGGTCTACTTAACTTAACTAGTAAGGAGTGATATAAATTTAATTAGATAAAATATCCAAATAAATAAGAAATAACAGTTTGAAAACATAAACAAAAATTAAAGCAAAAAAATTAAAATATTAACATATAAGCATTACTAATGTGTAAATTATAATGTCTAATTGTCTAAACACAATAAATAAAAATGTCCAATCCAAAAAAAAAAAATCTAATTCTAATAAAAAAATATACAAGTTTAAAATATAAGTAAATTACATGACATAAATCGATAAAAAAGAAAAATATTTTAAAAAGTAAATAGCTTAAAAACAACTTAAAAATTTTTAAAAAATATTTTTTAAAAAGATTAAAAAAATCAAGACCAGTCCAGACCTTGAGTATAAGGGCCTAGGGCCAAGTTTGGTTCAACGTTTTGGAATACGGGCTGGGCCCGGCCGACCCGGATAAAAAAGGGTCGGGCTTGGCCCAGCCCATTTAACTCACAAGCCTGGATGGGCCGAGCCGGCCCGGCTTGGAAAAGAAATTGGGCCGAGCTCGGCCCATCACAGGCCTAGATGGGCTGGGTTGGGCTGGGCCGGATGGCCCATTTTGACACCTCTAGTAAGATAGTTGGCTCTCGAATACCCCTCTAAAAATTTATTCCTAATCTTCATTAAATTTATAGGAACAGAAATAGAATAGTTGAATCTTTTTATAACTGCAGCAGACATTGTTAGAATCTTAGATGTCAACCAACATCTCCTGAAGCCATTAATGAAAAGCAGAATCTTCTCACTACTCTTCAAGGAGTCACTTTATCTTTTAATCCAGATCGGGTGGTCTAGAGTTCAGATTCAAATAGGTCCTTTTCATCTGCTTCCCTTGTAAGTTTCTTTCTCAAAGAGGTGTTGCTTGGCCCCCTGCTAATTTTGTATGGAGGATTCCCTGCCCTTCTAAAGTGGAATGCTTCCTATGGTTAGCTTTTTCCAACAAACTCAATACGAAAGACATCCAATAGAAAAATCTTGGCCGATCCTTTGGAGGTTGTGTCCTTTGTGACGAAGTGAATCAACAAATTACCTATTCATCTCGTCCTTTTATTTCAAAAATATGAGAATCTATCCCATGTTGCCTGCCAAACTCACTACCTGTTGTTCAACCTGGTGCAAGAATTTTTTCCTCCAGCTTCAAGACAAGCAGATTGGATGATGATTGCTGCGATTACTTGGTGCTACTAAATTGAAAGAAATTCAAGGATCTTTCTTGGCAAGGCTTCCTCAATCAAATTGGTGGCCTTCAAAATTTCATCAACAGTTTTTGATTGGCCGATCGTTTATAAAGACATTGATTTGCTAGATTTCAATACTATTGTGATACCCCAAAATCTTAAGGCATGGATCTTAAAGCATAAACCAAAAAAAAAGAAGAAATTACATGATCTTTTTAAACATCAATAATACAAAAGAAATAACCAGCGTGTGCGTTGCACGTGCTGGACATACATGGGAAGCTAGAAATTCAGTGGGAACTAATGAATATGCGGAAGAACTCCTTTACCGATTGAGAGTCTAAAAACTACTCAAAATTTAATTGAAATTGAATTAAAACTCTTCCCTTAGAGATCTATTTAAGGACCTCAACCCCTTGATTTATCATCACCAGAAAATCACCAAAGATCATTGTTCTTTCTCCCTAATTTCTTCTTAAAGTGCCGGTAGTTTGAACTTGATTTGGCAATCGAAAATCAAACCAATGCTCTTCAAAATCAGGTAAGAACCCATCAATCTTTGACTTGCCCTCTTCCTCTTCTTTTGGATTCCTAAGTCTCGAATTTCATCTAATCTCTTACCGGATTTCTTCTCAAAAATTGAAGCTACTGAATTCTCCTATTTTCTGTAAGTTTTTTTTGGTCTATCCGGCGCCGTTAGGCAACCGCCAGTCACCAGAGCCTGTGGTTGTCATCATCGAAAATCACCCCTTTAGCTGTAGGCGGCATTGGCCAGGGAGGAGGACCTCCCTTGCCTCGAGAACAAGGGGACAAAGAGTCCCTTGTTCATTAAAAAAAAAGAAAAAAGAAA
>KE505337.1:316544-328428 GCA_000441515.1 Elaeis oleifera | reverse complement strand
AAAAAAGGGTTTAAAGCATAGACAAGGTGAAAGACCATAGAACAATGCTGTTCAAAAACTATTGTATCGACAAGAAACTTTTTTATGATAGCTGTTTACATAAAAATCTCAAACGAATAACTAGAAGGTAATGCGTGGCTTCTTAATTTACTTTATCCAATAACAATTTACTCAAAAAATTCTTCTACCTTGCATAAGTTTTGGTCATTTAATAATAAGGAAATTCAATTTAATTATGCAAATTCTACATGATTTTTTTTATTGCCTGAGCATATGATTCTGCCAACACGACCGCATACATCTCTTTGGTCAACCCAAGCTGCCTCAGCTAGAGCTTTTGAGTAACTTCTTCGAGATACTTTGAATCATGCCCCATTTTTCATACAAAGCATACAAGCTGCAATTGCATCAGACCGAACCATGAACTTTGGAACAGACGACACTAACCGACCACGCAGGCCAACTGAATAATTTACTGACATAGATGGGTGTGGCAGAGTGCAAATTAATTTGGAGCACCAGACGCCGAGGAAGTGTCATACTTCTTAAATCCCTTAACTTATGGGTCCAAAAACGTGACCAAACCTCTGCTAAAAATAAAATAAAATAATATAAATAATATTATTAATTTATATTTATATTCGAATCAATCTGAATGTAATATAAATTAAAAATTTAACTAATATTTATATCTTTATTCATATCGGTCAAAAAAATGAATATAAATATGAATAGACAATTATTCAATCCGTATCTGATTTTTGAATTTATCTATAATTCTATATAATTTTATATAATATTTATAATTTTTTAAAAAAATATACAACTATATAGATACGATATTAATTTGATTTATCAATATTTAATAATATATTTGATTCTGTATTCATAAAATTTAATTATCCAACTCATATCCGTAATTATATCAATACTTACAGTATCCGAATTATATTTATATATATTAAATAAATATAAATATAAATTTTACATTCAAATAATATTCATATTTATATTTATATTTATTAAATAAAATAAATATGGATATTAATATAATGATATCCAATGCATATCTGATTTGGTTTAGATAATGCACATGAACCAGATGTCCATTTTAATAAGATTTCTAAATACAAACTAGTAATTTTGCCAAAAAAAAAAATCTTAGATATGAAATGGATGGATTTTTTATCCAAAAAAGAGATGGATTTTTTTTCTTTTTGTAAAGTTGGATTTCTAGTTTGGATTGTGGAATTTTTAGGAAGTGAACAACGGCCCAAATCATTTGAAGATCGATCGATCCAACTTATCAAAGAATGGTCTCGGAGGCTGAGAGCCAGCTGATGCGCAGACTACAAAAAAAAAAAAACGTAACGCATCAGCCACTGATCATCACAGGATGAACGGTGCGATGTACACAAAGTTCCCGTACCCTATAATACGGCACGTCCTTCTAGAACTCCAACAAGCGAAATGGCTCGTCACCCTCCAAAACAACTCAAGCGGCCGTCGGATTGGGGACACTCCAGTCGCTGCCTTCTCGGCACGTGACCCACGGTTGGTCTCGCGTGAGCGTTTCCCTTGTCATCGGGATGGAGAAACACCGGGTCTCCCTCCGGCGGCGGACTACGTCGCGGTGGCGCAAACGCGTCTAGTAAGAACGCACCACCAACCCGTGGAATCTCCCGCAAGGCACGACACCTCGTCTGGGCTGCTAAAAAAAAAAAAGGGAAAAGTAAATATATAATAAATAACATTTTATACTTATTTAGAATTACAAGTTTTTACTGGTCCTGGCAGGCGGCATGACGGGACCACTTCAAACTTGAACTAATTTTTCTGCACGTAACCCTTTTTTTTCCGGCCCCTAAGCGCGCATGACCTCCTAAAGTTGCAAATATCACGGTCAAACAATTATTATGGGAAAATGTGAACATACATCATACGGCTGTTGTCGCGGTGCTCCGGGGGTATTTTAAGTTTTCTTAATATTATTATATTTTTGACCATCTGATTTAATGTGAATAATTTGGATTTGTTAACCGGCAGCTTATTGCAACCGATTAGGTGCTGGGCTGATGCAGTAAATAATCCAAACTATAAAACTATTTTAGTGTTGAAATGTACTGTAAAATTTGTAATTATTTTGAACTCATGAGCATTTTCAAATACCTCCTACCCTTCTAACCATGATTTTCTTTAATCCCTTCTAACCACTTGGCCATAACTTTTCTTCTTAGATTTGGTCTCCCGTAGCACCGCTGTTGCTCAGTACGCAGCATCATTCATAATGCGGATGAGAGATAGAGAGAGGAGGAGAGAGGGAGGGAGGAAAACAGAGAAAAACTCGAAGAGGAGGAAGGGCAGCTACGAGGAAGGTTGGTGGGAAAATATAAAAAAATAATAAAATAATATTTATTTAAAAATAATAAAATATAAAAAGAGAAGGAAATAGTTTAAATATTTATTTAATAAAATATTGTAACAGCATCATAGTAAAACCCATATTATATATATTTTTCAGAACAGCTGGGTCCCAACTGCCGTCCAACCTCACGGTAAAAATTCGTAATTTCGGAAGGAACTTTCCACATCTGCTGGCAATTAGTAAACCCATTTTTTTTTAATACCTAAATAATTTTCCAAGCCATCCTGGTTGCTTATCGAACTAAAAAAAACAGTCTTTTATTGTTTACTGAATTTTCTACAGTAATATTCCGTCAACATGCGAGGAAGATTCTTGGCCGCCGACAAAGGTGGGACTTGGAAAAATTAATTGCCCGAAAACGTGGGGATTGCTTTCGACGCAAGTCGGTATCTCCCCAAGTATTAGGAGGTTTCCTTAGTCGCTTTGTCTTTCTATGTTTATTGGGTTTAAATACCGGAGCTGTCTTCACTGCTCCAAGTGCTCAAAAATCTGGGGAGTGTTTTCTCAGAAAAAAATCTGGGGAGTTTCGATTTATTCGAGGTAAGGTCGCAGGAAATCAACTTCACCAAATTTTTCTTTGAGCTTGGTATATTTAATCGATCTTAATCTGAGGTTTATTGCTTTGTGCCAAAAGAAAAGAAGAAAAAAGTTTTTTTTTGCAATTCTTCGGAGTCTTTTATTGTTTCTGAGTTATTTTTTGACTTTCTTGCTAGTTATTTGGGTTTATGTGCTGATAAAGATGTCAGCACTGATGTTCTGGATTTTCTGTTTCTGAGTGTCTCCCATTTGTTCTCATAAAGGGCGAGAAATCGTTAATTCATTAATGTATGCTCATGAGCAGTTAAAGGTTTGGATTTTTGTGTAAATTTAGATTGTTTTCGTTGTTTTCAGTTTATTTCTTATTGTGTGGGTTTAGGGTTTATTTTAGTGTTGAAGTTATGATTTTCGATGCTCAAGAATGTTGTTTTCCTTTTCCTTTTAAAATTATTTGGTCTGCCTTTGACAAATTTTTAGTACGAATAATACACAACAGATCTGTTCTTCTTATTTTTATTTTAGTTCCATATTTGATGCTAATTTGTGCTCGCTATTTTAGCGAAAAGATGGTAAAATATTTAGGTTTTTTCGTTGTTTCATATCATGTGGTACGGGATACTGTCTTTTAACTGATATATGGTTGTTCTAGGATTAAGTAGGAAAATATGCACTTTAATGGCGAGTAGCAACCTTGGTTACTTTTTTTTTTTTTTTTCTTTTTGGTATTCTTTGGCTATATGGGTGGATGGTTTCAAGCTTTTTAGATATTCTAGGTTGTTTTTCTGCCAATGTTGCCAAGAGATGCAGAGAATCTTCCAGATAATTCAATAAATTCATTGAATTTTTTCTCATAAAAAAATTCAATAAATTTAATGGACGGTCTCTTGTCCCCTTACAAGGGACCTTCAGAAAAGTTATTCCAACAAAGTTTGAGCTCATTTTTTCTTTTTTTTGGCTCATGCTGTGATATTCTCCAAATCGCCTTCATGGCGAGCAATATTGAAACCCTAATCTATACCAACTAACCTCTCTCGATTTTCCAAAATCTCTCTTCTTTTTTTTTCCGAGTTTTCACAGAAACAGTGAAATGCTAGAGTGATATACATTCTTTACTGGCTCCAATTCTGATATAATCATTAGATTATGATCACATTCTTACAAATATCATGGTATTATAGCCAACAAATCAACATCTGTAATATCTAAAATCTCTGATATTTCTTCACTTGTTTCTTAATGGTAACACGTAGTTTTGCTTTGGAATTTCTTTTCCAAATGTCAAGAAAATCATGTAAAATGTAACCATAGATTTACTCCATTCTTTTGTTCTTTTTTTTTAAGTTAGAGAGAGAGAGAGAGAGAGATATCAGTTCCTAATAATCTTTATACCTGTTTTCTTGTTGAGATGGTCTATAACCTAAAGGGATTGGATGACACCAATCTGCGCAATTATTCAAGAGGCCAAAAATTTTTGGTTCAAGCCCGGTATGTTTGGTTGAATTATGTTGATTCTTACCTCAGGAATATTCTTTTGACTTTTCAACTGAGTCCTTCTAGAATATCCTGTTTTCTTGCTAGTTTACAGCTATAAAGTGGTGAAAGCTATGCTTTTCTGTCTTTGACTCTATGCCCTTTGAAGGCAACGGCAACTTCCATTGTGTTTCTGGGGCTTGCTAATTCTTCGAGGGAGAAGACTCCAACATTTTGGGTTCTTGTCTTTATCCCTCACAGATTTTAGCAGGAATAAACTCTTCTATAATTTGTTTATGTCTGTATTCTTCGTCTGTATGTGCAAACAATCTCTTTGGCTGAGTATTGTAACATTGCTTCTGTTCTTTTAATTCTTGCAGCTTCCAGTCAAATAGCTTATCCTACAAACTTCACTCGTGAAACCTTGAAAGGGTCTGAGCATTCTCTGTTTGCCATTACAACTTCTTGGAGAACCTTTTAAGGTGCATCAACAAGTTTTTCATTTGTCATACAATGGGATGGTCAAGGATTGTAAGGAGTCCATTTATACAATCATTAGCTGCTGATTCTTTGGCTAGAGGAGCCTCTGGGAGTCACATAAGCCAGGCGGGTTGCTCCGCAATGGCTTTCTTGCTAACCGAACCAGTACTTCTCCTTGCTTAGAAATATTACCACAAGCAGTAGCTTGAAGCATCTTCCTAGCGGTGGAGTGATGGATGGCTTCAGAGCTGAAAGCAGGGGAATAAGTATAACGCCTCGAAACCAATATCATTCAGCTGAACAAATTGAAGATAAATCAGATTTTGAGGTGGAAGAGGAAAAGCTACCAGGACTAGAGCCCACAAAGCCAGAGGAGAAGCCTAGGGTGGTTGTTCTTGGAACTGGATGGGCTGGCTGTCGATTTCTTAAAGGGCTGGATACGAAGCTTTATGATGTCGTCTGTGTATCTCCACGTAATCACATGGTTTTTACTCCTCTGCTTGCTTCTACCTGTGTTGGGACCCTTGAATTCCGATCAGTTGCAGAGCCGGTCAGCCAGATACAGTCTGCACTGGCTGGAGCCCCTAATTCGTACTTCTTCCTGGCTAACTGCACAGGAATCAACACAGATAAGCATGAAGTATGTAACCAGATAACCTCTACTATAGTTCTTTTCTTTACATCTATTTAAATATCCATGCACCTTGCCACATTGAAATTTGTAACATTCTATATGATAGTTTGCCTGTTCCAAGCATCATTAACTGTTCAATGTTGTGAAGGGTATTAGCAGAACCTTATGGATTTTATTGTTTGAAAATCTTATCCTGAATTAAAGGTTATACTCTTTTGTTCATGCTCTGATAATTCTTTCCATTCCAGATATACTGTGAAGCTGTCCCTAGTGCTGGCCTACCTTATGATCCGTACCACTTTAAAGTCGCATATGATAAGCTAGTCATCGCAGCTGGTGCAGAGCCTTTGACTTTTAATATTAAAGGAGTTGAACAGAATGCAATTTTTCTCCGTGAAGTATATCATGCACAAGAGATACGAAGGAAGCTTCTCTCGAACCTGATGCTCTCTGAAAATCCTGGTATGTGACATTGACTGACATTCTTAAATTTTGGCATGTGATAAGAAATAGATTGAGTAATTTAGTAAACCCCTTTCTTTGTGGCAATCATCACTTTTAAAACTCCCTCCTCTTATTAAAATTGAAACATGTTGGATGGCTTTGACTGGACAGATCATGTTCTTGTGCAGCAAACATTATTTGCAAACTTTTGTGATGGAAGTTTGCAAATAATCTGTATTTGTAAACTTTTGAGGTGGAAGTTACTAAAATCGAGTAATCTGTATTTGCAAACTTTTGTGATGGAAGTTTTATTAGCATAAACATTATGATCAGGATGATATGGGGTTGTCTAACAGATCAGGAGGTCATCAACCTTAGAACTTTGATGGCTGCCTTGTAGATTGAAGGGGCTTTGCCTTTTAACACATAGTCTTATGGCTGTCACATAAGTTCCTAAATGTCTTCTGGGAGAAGAGTTCATGTGACCATCAGTGATCTGTAATGCAAGAAAACTTCTACAAGTAAATGTCTTTTAAACTTTTTTTTCGTTTCTAACCTGCTAGTGCTGGTAATATCAATGCAGTGTGCATAATTGGCATGTAAACTCTCTTGCAGCTAGTCTTTCCTTTTATTAGGTTCTGTGGAGTTTCTTAGGCATACTAGGCTTTTTGCCTGAAGATGGATGCTGTTGGTTCATAGTTACCATTCTTCTCTTAAGTTATTTGAGTCTAGGCCTGAAAAAATGATTACTTTATTTGATTGATTTTCACTTCACAATGGCTTCCTGATTTTCTGTTAATACAGTGCCAAGGTGGATTTACTGAATCCTGTCCTTGATAATTAATCAGATATTATGAGATTCAAATTGCCTAGATTTCAACTAACTTAATTACCCAGATTTATTATTTTGATCCGCTGTGTAATGTTGTTTGGAATGTCTGATGACAGGCATATCAGAAGAAGAGAAGAAGCGCCTTCTACACTGCGTTGTTATAGGTGGTGGTCCTACTGGAGTGGAGTTTAGTGGTGAATTAAGTGATTTTATCATGAGAGATGTGCGACAAAGGTATTCTCATGTAAAGGATTACATTCAAGTAACTCTCATAGAGGTACGTCTTGGCATCTGATTTTTTATCATGCTTTGTGGAAGATGTGAATACTGAAGTCATCATTGATCATAGTTCTGTATTTTGTACAGGCAAATGAGATACTGTCATCATTTGATGTGGGTTTAAGGCAGTATGCCACTAATCACTTGACCAGGGTAAGAAAGCACATCATTTTGACAATGTTTAATCATTTGAAAGACCTTTTTATCTGTGGAGTAAAACTTATTTAGTCATAAAATTTATGTATATGTATCAGTCTGGAGTTCGTCTTGTGCGAGGTGTTGTGAAAGAGGTGCAGCCGAAGAACATAGTTCTAAGTGATGGAACTTCTGTTCCTTATGGCTTGCTAGTATGGTCTACAGGTGTTGGGCCCTCTCAATTTGTGAAGTCACTGAATCTTCCAAAATCTCCTGGTGGAAGGTTTGTATAAGGAAAATATAAGTTAATTCTTTTCATGTTCTGCAATGCAAGTGATTCACATGCTGTGGTTCTGAGTATCATAAAACAGTAAGGGTACTTTAACAATTTATGCAGGATTGGTGTTGATGAGTGGCTTCGTGTTCCCTCGGTGGAAGATGTGTTTGCACTAGGGGATTGTGCAGGTTTCCTTGAGCAGACAGGGAACAAGTGCTTCCTGCTTTGGCTCAGGTTAGCTTCCTTAGGTTTTGATGTTTTAATTATATTTCCATGCAATGCAATATGCAGTTAGTTTTTTGTTGCTTTGGATTATAAATATCATTATATTGTTTGGTCGAGGAACTCTGCTGAAAGTTATAATTGCTTGAGACCATGCATCCTACTAACAGGTTGCAGAGAGGGAAGGAAAATATCTAGCCAACTTATTCAGCAGGATGGAGAAGCAGAATGGAGGCAAAGCTTACTGTGCCAAAGAAGTGTCTCTGGGAGATCCTTTTCACTACAGGCACCTAGGAAGCATGGCATCTGTGGGGCGCTACAAGGCATTGGTTGATCTAAGGCAGAGCAAGGTAATAATTTTTAAATATTTCTTCATGTGTACAAATTGTACAAGCATATACCCTGTATTTCAAAATTTTTAGTTCACCAGAGCTACAAACGTAACTATGCCAAAACGTGAAAGTAAACAATGTCGGTGAATATGGAATTAAAATCATAGACGTTCTACTGCATTGATAAAAATCGAAAAAGCCAACTGACTTAAACCTATGCATTTGCTCAGGAAATCATTGATGAATTCATATGTCAAATTCCCCATAGACCAGAGGGCTTAGTAACTAAGTAGTGAAGGTCTAGCTTAAGATCACAACCCCTGCCCTTGGCTTGGTTAGTTTGACAGACATGACACCAACTCAAATGTTATAAGTCTATGTGTGTTTAGATACCCAAAACAAATCCATCTTATTCCTATATCAACAACTCTGACTCAATAAAACTACAAGCATAAGCATACTTCTGTTTTTGTTTCAAAAAAGAGCATTTGTTGTTGTACAGCTTAGTTTCAATAGTTTATGCACATATGAGTGCTTGGGAATGAACTGGAACCAGATAGACTGAAAACCAGTATGTGCGATTTTCATCATGGACGAAGTATCCAAATCGCTTGACGAGATATTGTTCAAATTAGTTCATTTTTTCAGAAAATAGAAACTTGGTGCAGGCATCAGACTACATAGCATTCTTTGTTGTCAACTTTTCTGGAGTTAGGCCTCTATCATGCATCATGCAACCCCTAGGAGATGGAATTAGTTTCTAATCCTTCTTTTCTGCACTTCGCAGGATGCAAAGGCCTTCCATGGCTGGGTTTATCAGCTGGCTCATATGGCGTTCTGCGTACCTCACTCGTGTGGTAAGCTGGAGGAACAGGTTCTATGTGGCAGTGAACTGGGCCACGACTCTCGTATTTGGCAGGGACAACTCCAGGATAGGTTGATATCATGGCCCTTGATTCACTGCACTGGAAGCTACACGTTGCAACCTTGCGCACTCAAGCTCATTGTCATGCATGCCGACAACTCGGTGCTGTTTCATGCTGTTTGGTGATTGCTGTTACCTTTCTGCTATTGCCATATGATATTTCCTGTTACCATATAGTCAATTCTGTAGGCCACTGAAAAGGTCGTTTCTCACAGAAGCGATGCCCATTGCTCATTTCTCTAATTTTGACAGTATGCTCATATTCTTTTCATCAAATCCATATTGTTATTCGATAAATGTTGGCATTACAGAGTTTCTTGCACTTTGTTCTCCAGATGAGCTGCTTTGGTCTTGCTGATTTAAACAATATGCACAGTATTTTCATCAGATGCGGGTGAATAATGATTTTTTTTTTGGATAAAAATGGTACATTCAAATAATTTTTGTGTGAATACATGCAGAAAGCAAAATGTCTTTAAGGGGGTCAGGTATTAGCCCCCAGTCCAAAGGATCCGTTCAAGTGCATTGCAACGTAGGCTATCATCCAATTGGCTGTAATGTTCGTCTCTTGAAAATCATATCTAGTTATACATGCAAGATGATCCGACGACAACATGAATATATCCTATAGAAAGGGGTGAGCGTCATCTCCTCGAGTACAGTCTTAAATCTAGATCACTATCGTGGCCAAATCGTTCTCAATGACAAAATGGTCGGCTTCTAAATTTCGCCTAACATGCATAATCCGAGTCCGAACAGCACAGTTTTGCCTCAGATACCATAGATGTGAAGAGATGGCTTCTCCCGATAGCTATTAGTCTGGAGTCAGGTCCATGGATCATAAAGCCCGTTCCACCTTATCTGTCCCCGACACTGCTATCAAAATTGACCTTCAAGTACCTCGAAAGAGAGAGCTTTCAAGTGATGAATACCATCGGATGGCTACATGAGTAGAATGGAAGTCTCAGATTTTTGGGGGTCTGAAGCTTACATCAGTCATCTCCATAGTCAGAGAATGAGCTTTGATAAATCCCACTAAGCTTTTCTTGGACTCGAACACTAGGCTATTCTTGGTTAGCCAAATATGATAGGCTGTGTAAGCATCATAGGTCCTCGCTGTACCGAGAGTAGCACCTCCAGCACTTCTGTGTAAGTACTCCAAAAATGCCTGAGTTGGATCTACTGTCTGGATGAACTGCTGATGCAGTTCTGCTAGATACCAAACCTATCTGGCTCTCAGGCATAAAATAAAATGTGCTCTACTATTTCATTCTCCAGTTCATAGTATGGACATGTTGGTTGGATCTCCATACCTCGGCCCCTCAGAATGAACTCATCGGAAGCCGACCCAGCAACAGTACTCGTCTTTGCAATTAAATTTTGAGACAACGTTCACAAGTTTTTAACGTCAACAAAAGAGTCATGAGAGATGAAAGTTTCACCATCGTATTATCCTAATAGATGTTTGCGGATGGTAGCTTGGCTAGTAGGTAAAATGGGTGGCTGTGACTCTCTCCTAATGGTAGGTAAAATGGGTAGCCATACCGACCTAATGGTCTGCTTCTCCCTCTCTTCCTCTCCCCTTCTCCCTCTCACTCGGTCATGTAGCGGACGTTGTAGGGCCACACCATCCTCTAATTTACCGCTGCCCACTGAGCTATTCCCTTTCTCAACCTCTTTCTATCTCTTCCAACAAGTAACTATAGTCTCTAAAAGTACTACTTGCTATCTCTTGAACTTCATTGAGCAGGGTCTTATCTAGGTGAGGGTGCATGAGGGGTGTTAGAGAGTGCTTTGCTGTGATTGGTAGGATGAGGTAGCCTTGGATCTTCGATGTGGAGGCTTTGGATTGCTCTAAATGGTTTTGGGTGGTGTTCAGAAAGAGGTGAAGAAAACCTCCAATCTCTTCGAGGGTGGATATATGTTCACTTTTTTTTATTTTTTTATTACTATTGATATCAAAATTCTATCTGATTATGGTGGTCTGAAGGAAACTGATCATTTTGTAGAGAGACACTGATCTACATGCAAAAGATGTGGAAAGCTTTCAGATTGATTTCGGATAAGCCCTTCTATACCTAAATCAGGAAAAGCTCGAAATAGCAATAGTAAAAATATATATATAAGAAAAGATTAAAATTGAATATTGTGCTTTTCTGATTGGCTTGATTTTGATTTTCCTTCACATTGGCCTTCTTAGATTGGTCATTTTACATCTACCTTTTACCTCAACTCTGTAGGTTAGTTGTTTTACACCGGTCTTATAAGGTTGGCCTTGGGAATTTGGCCTTTGGGAGCTCGACCTAGAGCTTCGTACCATGGTCCAAATCTTCATCTTGATTTTCTCACTTTATCGTTGGCTTTCACTTCAATTTCGATCTTCACCTCAGCTTAGGCCTTCACTTCAATCTCAGCCTAGGCCTTCACTTCAGTCTCAGCCTTCATCTCGGCCTTAGTCTTTACTTTAACTTTCACTTGAGCTTAGTTTCATCTCGATCTCAGTACCTCATAGATATATTGACTTGCAAAAAAAAAAGAACAACATGATGGATAAGGGCTTGAGAGCTTCTCATTATAAGAGCTTTGAATTATGGGAGTTCTCCCTTTGAAATAAGTCCTTTTGGAGTCTCTTGGCCCTGTTTATATAGACACGGGAGCATAGATCTATTAGGATTTGGAGGCAGAAATTAAAGGATTTTCATAATATCTTTTCTTGGCTAGATCTAACTATTGAGAATAGTGTCCCAAAGCCAATCGTCAGCCTGTTGACGGTTGTGCTCCTTTTGTATTAGTACATGAATTATAAATAAATAAAAGTTATTTTGATATTTTTCCATCACAAATGTTTCATCTTCTAATGAACTCCTGTATTGTGGTGAAGTCCTTAGGACT
>KE505337.1:248178-259383 GCA_000441515.1 Elaeis oleifera | reverse complement strand
TGAAATTGTTTTTTAAAAAATAATAATAATATAATAATAATAACAAAAATAGAAGAGAACAATGGGCTTATGATACCTTCTGTCCCGTCACTGCTTCTCAAGATCTGTATACTTGGTTCTTCTGTGCGATATAATCATCGCTCAAGTTTTTCATTTCCTCCTCCAGTAAACATAGGATGCGATAACATTTCTGCCAGAAACCAGTACTTCAAATAATAAGAAGGTAAAAGAAAGGATGGCAACCATGAAACTGGGCTCCAAGGCTGAAATCTTCCAGCTGGAAGGCCAAACGTGGTATGTATTCCCATATCCAGCTCTCAACAGAATTTCTGGTTCATGTCGAAGAGTTACAACATTCTCCTCTGCTCAATTACAGTACTTCATACATGCATTTCTTTTACAGCGAGGTACTTGAAATTCTAAGAAATTTTTGGTGATGTTCACATCTCTATATGAATGTACTATTAATATTATGAGTTTACAAGTGCATTCTCCTTGTGGCATTTGTGCCACAGGGCAAATTTGGGTGTTTGTGAACTAATGTTTAAGTTCATCCGACAGGAGGCTAGAAATTAAGGGAATGGAGAATCCTCTAAATATTTCCAAGGAGGATTAGAGGATCAACAGAAATTAAACAATTGTGCTTGCACAGTTTTGACAAACATTCAATTGGCTCTATCTCAAGTTTATGGACAAGCATTACAAAAGTAGCATCCTCACCATCTTGAATGTTTGCAAATAAATACTGAGCAATGGTCTTCCAACGAAAGATTTTTCCAATAAATGGCTCATAGTTGTGTGACCGATATTCTTCGGTAAAGATAAATGGGTATGATGTGAAATCGAGCTAATGTTGGAGTGATACAATGTATTATCTTCCCTAACATACTTACTGAATATGTTGCCATCTGTTCTTAGCAGCACAAGTACAATACTTAAAAGTGCTTGTGCTATTATCTTGATAAAGAGATTATGTTGCTCTCTGAAATAGTCTGGAAAGTATCAATAATTCTCTGGACAAAGATCTCCAGAGGTTTGTCACAAGAATTTTCGATTAAATCGAAGCTCAGAAGAAATATTTTAAGCATATCTAATAGTGTGCATAGTGCACATTGCCCGCTCCTAGTCCTCCACTTGTTTGATTGTACAATTAGTGGCCATCATGAGATTTGAGAGCTGTTCACATACAGATATAAACCATTTTCCAATACTTGAAGGTTTCTGATTGCATGATCAATAGGTTAGGATGTTATTTGTGTTCTTTCCTGTGGAAGGAACCACCAGTTTAGGGATTGAATTGATGCAAAGCTATTAATCTACCATGAAGAAACTTGATGTCCTAAGCTGGTCTGATAAGTAATCAAGTTTATCATTGTATCTTCATAGATTCAATCAGCATGAAAGAAATCATCTTTCCCGTCTCCTGGTTATAGTCTTTTTTGCAAATTCATTCTCACATTTGAGTACCTTGGTGCACCGCAGGAAATGTACCACTGAGCTTGTAAGTGATGTCGTCGTCGAAGTGGGAGAAATGTCCTTTCATCTCCATAAGGTCTGTTTCTTTGCTTCAATTGCCTCCATATGGTGTTAGTAGTGTCCATTTATCTACATATGCTAGTGTGGCTGGTAGCAGCCCAACTATCAAAATGGATATGATTTTGAAGGAATTTTTAACTTTTCGGTCTGGACAGATCCAGTTTTCACAAATAAGATGAAAATGGTATGCTAGTTAATGGCTATATTGGAAAAATGCTTATCAGTGACCTGGACTTCCTGGCAAAAGACATACTTCCTATTGCAATGAAGACCGTAACAAATAATCTTCCAAAAAAATTTATGCGTTAACAACATATGTCATTAGTACTAGCAAGTTAGAATAATTTTTTAGCTTCTTTTGGAGCTATTATGGATTCCATCTCGCATACCATCATAAATTCTCATATATATATATATCTAAAACAATTAATCTGTTATGTCAGAATTTCTTTCAAAGAAAAAAAATGATGCAATGACATCCCAATTAGAAGGTATCAATTTCCATATAACAGAAGGAAATTGGCAAAAACATAAACTACATAGGCCCAGCTTTTGTATCTGATGCAGTTCCTCTAATTTTTTTTAGTTGTTTGTTTGTTCACTGGCTTTTTTTTTTGGTGCATGGGGAGGTGAGTGGGGGTTCTGCTTTGTTAGCAGCACTTCTTTTTCTGCAGGAAAAATGAAAGAACTCTCTCTTATTGTAGCCATCACATGAACAATCTTCATTATGTGGAGTCTTCTTCCTCAAAGAACTCATCATCTTAAAATCTTTGGCATGATATTCAGCTCTTGCCATGATGTCTTGTATTCAACCAGACAGTTTTCCATAGAAACAATCCTTCCTAGAACACTAAATGATGCTATCATGATTTATCTGCATGCAAATGCTTGGAGGTTTTAAGCAGTAATATACCACGATTTGATTAGCATGTTAAATTGGAAAAAAAATTTGCTGCAGGATGGTTCATTTAGTTTGTTAGATATATGTATAACTACAATTGTGGCATGGTACATGCATGTTAATAACTTGATTTAATGCCCTAAGCATCACTATTTTGATTTAATAAAGTCCAAAGTATAGATCTATGGTTGGTTTTAATTCACCTCTATCATTTTGTGAAATGTGCTATGATCTGACATCCACTTCCTATCGTTTCATGAATTCTTGCAGTTCCCATTGCTTAATAGGAGTGGGCTTTTGCAAAAATGATTAGTGAATGTCATGGTGAGGATGGAAAAGCCTGTGTCTTGCAGCTTCATGACATTCCTGGTGGTGCCAAGGCTTTCGAGCTTATAGCAAAATTTTGCTATGATGTAAAGATAGAGATGAATGCTCTCAATGTGGTCTGTCTGCACTGTGCTGCTGAGTACCTATGCATGACTGAAGATTATGTAGGTGGGAATCTTATTTTACAAACAGAGCACTTCCTTAATGAAGTCTTTAATAGTTGGAAGATTCAATCAAAGCTCTGGAATCGTGCGAGAGTGTTCTTTCCTATGCAGAAGAGCTTCACACTGTCTCAAGGTGCATCAACACACTGGCATCTAAAGCTTGTGCTGACCCAAATCTTTTTGGCTGGTCCATGGCTGGACGCACCTCCATGAAGAGCCCAGGAGGCAGTGCTCTGTGGAATGGAATAGTTGCTGAAGAGACACCAAGATCCACTGGTGCTGATTGGTGGTATGAAGATGCTTCTTTCCTCAGTCTGCCTTTATTCAAAAGGCTTATTTTGGCTGTGGAAGCTAAAGGCATGAAACCAGAAAATATAGCTGGGGCACTCATGTTTTATGCAAGGAGGTTCCTGCCGTGCCTGAGTAGGAACTCAAGCTTCCGCGATGGCACTACACGTATCACTCCTGGTGCTTCAATTTCAGCACCATCAGAAAGCGATCAGAGGGTCTTCCTTGAAGAGATTGTTGGACTGCTACCTATGAAAAAGGGTGTTACCTCAACAAAATTTCTACTTGGTATGCTTCGTACCTCAATGATCTTGCATGCAAGTCCTTCATCTAGGGAAATTTAGAGAAAAGGATAGGAGCCCAATTGGATGAAGCTGCATTGGAAGACCTTTTGATACCAAACTTGGGGTACTCAGTTGAAACTCTTTATGATATAGATTGTGTCCAGCGAATCCTTGACCACTTTATGTTAACAGACCAATCAATTCTTGCAACCTCACCTGGTATTGTGGATGAGGGCAAGTGATGACCTCTTCTCCTTCATTGACACCAATGACCATGGTGGCAAAACTTATCGATGGTTATCTGGCTGAAGTTGCAACAGATGTTAATTTGAAACTGCCCAAGTTCCAGTCACTGGCAGCTGTCATTCCTGATTATGCCAGGCCTTTAGATGATGGCATCTACCGTGCTATTGATATATATCTTAAGGTAATAGCACTTTATAACTAATTTGAACTTTTACATTCTTTTACTAGAGAATCATATTTCTCAAATTACATGCACAGCCATGCACTCTCGCATCGCATATATGTCTGCATGGTTGTGTATGTACACATGCAGACTTCTCTAGAAGAACATAAACATGGTGTGCATCAACTTTCCAGTGAATGAGATTGTAGTCTTTTTACACTAATGCACATCTATCTTCTTGGCAGACTTAATGATGAAAGAAAAAAACTTGATTGTTTTAAGATAGTGTAATCTCCTTATTTGATTCCTGGAATTTGTTTGTAACCGGAAACAACATGCTCATTTTACAGTTCACTTGTTGAATAGAAAATTAAAGTCCTTTGGCACTGTTCATTGTGTAAATGAAGAGTAACAGATGATATGCCTACTTCAATTGAAGGAACTCTTTTTATGTGATAAAGCAAGTTAAAGTCGAGCCTAGAGCAGGTTTCAGAAATGTGCCAGACTTGGTTTATGATGAAGTTGAGTTATGATGTGTCCTGACAAACCCAGGCCAATAGACCTTGGATAAATCCCCTGGACCAGACAATCAAGCTCATCATATGAGCATACAAAGTATGAACATTTCTTTTTAAATTTCTAAACGGCACCTTCATGCAAGGAAAATTCATATGCTATGTCTCACAGTTGTATCATGCTGTAAAGATACCAATTTGTATGCAATTAAACTTGAAATCTTATGTTTATCATGATGATATATTTTGCCTTTTCGATTGACATATCACATGGTATTTGACTATTTATCTTTTTTCATATTTGTATGTAGTCCCACCCATGGCTTTCAGAGTCTGAACGTGAGCAGCTTTGCCGGCTCATGAACTGCCAGAAGCTCTCCTTGGAAGCCTGCACCCATGCAGCCCAAAATGAAAGGCTACCCCTTAGGGTGGTTGTTCAAGTCCTCTTCTTTGAGCAGCTTCGTCTACGTACCTCAATTGCTGGCTGGTTCTTTGTCTCCGACAACTTGGAGAACTCCCATGCCCCTAATGGGAACATCATGCTTCCAAAGAACAATCATGAAACAATCCGGACTGAAATCACTCAGGACCAAAAGGAGAATGACCATCAAGTGGGTGTCGAGGACATGAGGTTGCGAGTTTCAGAGCTTGAGAAGGAATGTTTAAGCATGAAGCAGGAAATTGAGAAGCTTGGGAAGCCAAAGAGTGGATGGAACATTTTCTCAAAGAAGTTTGGATTCGGGGTGAAGTCACAACCCACATTGCATGCCAAATGAGTCCTTATGATTATGCTTGGTCGTAGAGATAGAAATTAGTTAGTTGATTGAATGAAACTTGATGCATTCGCCTTTTAGGATCTTATGTTTATTGATTTTAGTATGGATAGCTACTGACTGTTGATAACATTCATTGTAACTATGAGTAGAGGATAAGCTGTAATTTATTGATATGGAGTAGCTTATTTGTATTTCTTTTTCAATGGCTTTTTACCCACGCAGGCTTAAAAACTTTGATATCGTGCACCACTTTACTCTCTAGTATCATGGTAAATAGATGATGTTTGCTAATATCATATTTGCTGATGAATGCATCATCACAATTAGTTTTGTCATGCCCCTCGATTTGAGATCTACGAGCCAAGGGCTCATAGCAACCACTGCATATTCATTGAAAACTTTCTCTACAGGCATGTAAGACATTCTAAACACATGTCAATACATCACAACAAAATTCATAATAAATTAAGTCTAAAATTTAACTAACTAAACATCAACTTTAACCTTTTACAAAATTTCAATGATATTCAAACGATCTTACATCAATTAAATCTTAAATAATAATCCTATAAATAAAATAATAAATTTTTGTCTAAATTTGGTTGATACTATCGACTCTTTTCTCTAAATTCACTCTCAAAGTAGTACCCATGTCCTCAATTAATAATCTGAATTTAAAAACAAAAGAGAGGTAATGACCTCAATAGCTCAGTAAGTAATGAATATCTCAATAAGATATTTCAAATATATTCATAAAATATGATATTTGAAAATAAATACTAAAATAAATATCAGAACATATTCCATACTGATTTAATGCAAATCAAATTCTTTTAAATATTTATATACATATATAATCATAAATTTAATTTGAAATAAATTATATATAACTCGACAATCTTAACTATAATCACACTTATCCCTGTGGCAAGGTCCAAAACAGAAATAGCGAGCTCAATTAGAGTGTCAATATAGAACCTTCATTGGTAGGATCCAAAAACTAATACACAACCCCCATTAGCAAGGTCCAAAAATTAATACATAACCATCATTGATAAGATCCAAAGTACCAATATATAACCTCCATTGGTAGGGTCCAGAATATAGTTAGGTTGAGAGTGCATATCCGATCCGTATCAAAGAACTTTTCTATCATAACATATAAATATCATAATTCTATGTAATTTCACAATAAATGAATAAACCATAATATTCTAGAAATCACTCTCCATTCAAAATATAGTTTCATAAATTATACATAGTTTCAAGGATCAATTATTATTTTTAAATAATTATGAAATATCTCAAAAAAATGGTTCATTAGGTACCCCTGTAGAACACTGAATGAATAAATTCAATCAGTTCTGACAGCATCCTTCAAAATTTATTATTCAAAATATATTCTTCAAAATCGTCATAAGACTGACAAAACGATATTATCCAATATCCTAGTCGGTCCAACCAAGATAATTTTATCTGATCATGATTAAGAATAAGAAACAAATGGTTCAACAAAGATCAAAGATGATCAAAGCTATTGATACCTGATATAAGTTAAGGTGGAGGTTGGTACATTGATTGACAGTTAGAGTCAATCTGATCAAGTAGCTTCATCTAATTAGGATCACTTAAAATATAATGATTTAATAGAGATTAACAAGGACCAAATTTATGATGCTGGATAAAGACTCGGATGGTGTGGACATATTATCCAACTGATAAAGTAATTCAAAGCCTCCTACTGGAATTAACTCAGACTCAAAGTAGTAGGTTGAATTTTTTGGATTCATAAATCATGTAGAAAAAGAATATCAAAAAAAGATAAATAAACAAAATGAAATAGAATTAATCAGACGATACTGTTTGATAATCCGATCGATCTAATCAAAGTGATTTAATCAACTCATGTTGAATTAGTATATAGATAATTTAATAAAACCATTGATAATCGAATCAAATGGTATTCAAATCCGACAAAGATAAATGCGGGTACACTGCTTGGTGACCACGAATCGGGACTCTTTGCTAAGGTTAGATCAGAATCATTAAAGAATCTTTTACTGGATCAATCATAGAGAGAGAATTATATGAAGAAAGCAAACATCTAGAGAGAGAAAATATTGTAGAGGAAGAAATTAGAGAGAGAAAATAATTTTTTTAGAGAAAAGTGGGGATGTAAGCTCAAAGAAGGTTGAGAGGGAAGAGAGAGAAATTATAATACCCCATCTCTAAAAGCGAACGAGCGTGCTGCACCCCACACTTAAATAAGAGCGAAAAAAATTACTAAACTATAGCTGAGTTGATAATCTGATCATATTTAACCCAATCAATATCTCCAATTTACTAACTCAAGCATTTTAATTAACTAATCCTTTCTCAGAATCAACCCCACATTTCATTTATCAAACTATACTCCGCATATATAGTTCCATAACATAATACATTTAACATTCTACTAGTTTTTCTCAACTCAACACACATATATATAATATACATACATGTCCAAATATTCTCTCACAAGCTAGCATGAGCAACTTAAGTATAACAAATATCACTAAAATACACACATCTCCTTAGATAACATGATCATAAACGAAATACTTCTCTCATTCAGCTGATATACAATATTTTTCTATACGAATACTATGCTGATACTGAAGTTTATTTCTATGCTTGGCCATAAGGCTTTAAATCTGCAAGTAAGAGGAAGTAAGGGGAAATGAGATCTAAGTCCCTGTGAGTAAATAAACTATCTAATAATGAAAAAATAGGAGAACTTAACTGTAATACTTAATATAATCGATAGAGCTGGAACTACTAAAATTTTAATAAACATAAGAAAGCTTAGCTGTAAAATAAAGTATCATACATACACGTGCTGCTGATAAACTTCCAAAGCTTTCATATGCCAATCAAAAATAATTCATGTAATTATTTATGCTGCTGGACTACCGCCGACTGTCCCAATACACTCTACCATGAGTAGTCAAAACGAAGCATTTAATAAAGCTGGACCCCACTAGATAAATATTTCGCAAAGAGATGTCGGCTGGGCTACCGTCGACTATCTCACGGTGCACCCCTACCATAGTAGTCGATATGATGTATCTGATACTGCTGAGCCCCCATGGATATATTGTTTCACAAAGAGGTGCCGGTTATCTTTATGCTGTATGAAATGCTAATGCTTATGTTTATGCTGGAAAGCTGAATTACATATACTGAAAAGTTGGCTCAAAAGCATTTCCAAATCAAAATAATCATCTATCCAAACTGGATATATACACATATCTATATATTCTCGAATAGCTTTTCAATATAATTTACTTCCTATTTTCATGCTTGCATATACATGAATTAAGAAGAAAAATAACAAAAATTAAACTTTTGAAACAAGTACTTATATAACAAACATTATAACTAAAACACCATAATTAGATAGAAAATCCACTCACCCTCAACCTGGCTACAATATTGTCTAAATGCTTAACTCACCCAAAGCACCCTTTTGAATCCTTATTCTTCTCCTAAAAAGTAGATACACACTGATTAATATCATATTAATATGATACACATGTAGGAGAACACATGCTTTACTTCTTTATGCTTGTTCTTAGCTCTTTTAGTTCTTACTTTTGTTTCATCTTGTTTTATCCTAATAGGGTTAAGTAAACCCCCACATAAACTTTAAAATTGTCAGAAATTTTACTATTTTTACTTCCATCATCTATCCCAAGTTTAGCTAACACAATTTCAACCTATGTGCTGCATTATCTTTCCTTCTATTTTGTTTACTTTACTTAGGGTTAACTAAACCTTAACATAATTCAATAGTGTCCAACAATTCAATCTGGTTTTCAATTCATAGTTCATCACAAGTTCAGCCAACATGATTTTAGCCCGTTTATTGCACTAATTCAGATATAATTTCAATACAATAGGTAGCAACCCTCTATTTTCTAATTTTAGTTCAGAATTCTCATAATTCAAGTCACCCAATGCATCAATTTTGATAAGAATCATTCAAAATTCAGTTTGAACCTAGTTTACAGATGAAAGTCCTTACCTCAAATAGTTAAATCCTGCTGCTAATAAAATAGATTTCCTTCTTTCCCCTCATCAGTAGCTTCTTTCTTCAAATTAGTTTCCACTAATTCATCATTTCTCACTGAATTTCCTTGATTTTCATCCGAGAACACCACCTTCTGCAGCCCTCTTCCCTTCTTTATTTTTTTTGTTTTTGCGAAAGGACCAGAACATCACTAAGAGCAACCAGTGACTTATGGTTTGGTAAAGACTCGTTTAAAGAAGAAGTTGGCTAGGTGACAAACCATGAAAAATTCATAAATAAAGGACCTGCTGAGGTGTTGCTACAAGGATTTTCCGCTCTTTATTTATGCCATGAAGCTACTGAGCTATTCGTTAAAATTATTAAAATTTAACTTTTAAAATATCAGGACAAATCTCATTTTTCAGATTTTCTGCAACTTAGTCGACTAACCTGAGACTTAGTCGACTAACCTAAAACTTAGTCTGCTCACTTATCTGGCATCATAATTTTTTTAAAACTTCAGCTTTCTATCTGGTACATCCTCTGAGACTTAGTTAACTCAACCCCTATCTGAGTCGGCTAAGTAGCAGAAATTGCTACAAATCATAAATTTAAACCACAAAATTGCCACACATCTATTTCCTAAGATATTCTTCAAAATATCACTCATTTTAGGATCAAAAATCATCAAAATTTAGCTTTATATCATTATTATCGATCCAAATCTCCAATCATTTTCTTCTTAATTAACAACTAGATTTATGCTTCATTAATGCTAATCACTTAATATCCAAGTGCTCCAATATACCATAGACAAAATGCTATACCACACATACATGAATACTAATGCAAATGTAAACCTCTTAGATTACCGCTTTGCTGGTTCGGATGTTATAGAAACTCTCTATCTCTTCATTCTACTATTTTTCTTTACTTTTTTTCATCTTCCTTCTTCTTTCTTAATGGAACAAGAGACTTACATCCTCCTCGAAACAGAGGAGATTCTCCTCGTAACTAATAAACCCTATGGTTGGAGGGGTAGACCCCAGCGGCGACAACCAACTTGGTCCGATGGCCGGCAGCGGCAAACGGTGCCAAAAAATCAAGAACGAAGCATGACAAACAAGAAACAAAATTTCGACAAAAAATTTAGTAAAAATTCAAGCTTTAGGAGCTAGAAGATTGAGAAGAAGATGATTGGAGGAATTTACCTAGTCTTCGATGGGAATTGATCCAATTTCCAATGGCCAAATCAAGATTAAACCGTTGGCAATCAAGAGGAAAGAAGGAGAAAAGGCCGGCGAACTATGATGATTTCCAATGAAGATGTAGAGGAGTGGGGCCTTTAAATAGACCTGAAACCAAACTCAAATCCCCCCTTAACAAAGTTCTTGGGCATTCAAACTCCCTCCAGTTTGGAGGAGGAAGACAACTCCCTTTGGGAGTCATTCACGTATTTCCTAGCACGTGCCCCACATGTGCTGGCTCTTTCCTTTTTTTGGTTTACAAGGTTCTGGGTATTGCAAGTTTCAGTCTATTCTATTGTTTTGGCTATCTTCGCAATATATGATTGCACCTTTTATATGGTTTTAAGGCCGATCTGTGATTTATTAGTTTCGTCCAGATGTGTTAATCATGTTCAATCTATTGGAATAAGCTTTTTGTCTCAGGATGTTGGTTTTCCATTGACATTTCCAGTAGATAAGAAATGTGCTTAGTTGTTACCATGAAAGTGTGATGGCCCGGCCCGATAATGAATCCCAGCCCACCAAAGCCCACGAAAAAAAAAAAATTTGACGAAGACTCCCGCAGGGAGTCTTCTTCTCCCGACCGACTCCTAATCGGAGTCGGAAACTTCATCGGAGAGGAGTCAATCTCCTCTCCTCCGACTCTATTTAAGGGGGGAGACCTTCTCCCTTCTTCCCATCGTGAAGATTCGAAGTGAAACGGAGAA
>KE505337.1:197695-224062 GCA_000441515.1 Elaeis oleifera | reverse complement strand
CAGATAAACNCCATGCATAAGGCGCCTCCAATACTAATCTAAAATATTGGACCCATTACCATCCACCTTAATGGAAGGTTATGAAGCAGTTATCCCCATAACTGTTTCATTTTAAAGATCTAATAATTTAGAAGATTTAATTAATTAGTTTAAAATAAAGAGAAGAGGTTAATTAGTATTTCAATAATCCTCCACTAGCTTTATCAAGTCATCAAAGAGGACTAAAAACAAACTGGCTCAAGAACACCTGAATCAGTCACACTGATTAACCTTAATAGCATGGGTCAACTCGAATCATTCAGTGATCTAATCTTAACATAATCTACCTAATTGGCCAGGTAAGTGAGATGATGGGAGGGTAGCCAATCCTTGTCTTAGACACCATATAGGCCAGGTAAGCATGTCCCTAATTAAAATCATCGATCTAACTGCCAAACTTACTTTAGACATCAATTGATCGATTAGTTTTGATTTGGTTAGTCAAAAGACTCAAGCTCGATCACTGAGTCACAATCAAATCTATTTGGTATGGTCAAAAATATGAACTTGATCAAGCTACAACTATTGAGATTGATCTTAGAGAAATCTTAATCTAATCTGATTCAACTTTGATTAGATTTAATCAATTTCTCTATTTGGTCCATATTTGTTACTAACTCTAGGTCTAACACAGTTAGATGATCTGATTCAAGCTAACCCATAGCCCCTTAGTTTATGAGGTATCTTAAGATCTTCAATTATCAAATCTAGAACTTTTGATAATCATATCTTAATTATAATTAAGTATATAAAATTATATATTGAAATAATTTCAACTTGTAAAACTATTTTATAAAAAATTTTATGCAAAACCTTACATCATATGTTATTAATTCAAATTATGAAACTAATTTCAGATCTGAATTTTTGTATAAATCAGCAAACAAATAAATCATAAATCTTTTTATATCTAATCTAAACTTAATTTATGATTAAAGGGTTCTAGGGTTTTTTTTGTCTTTCTTCTATATGAGATTTAATCATATCGGCACTCCTGCACGTCATAAAAGAACCCGTTGATTGGAAAAAAGAGAAATTTTAATCCTTACTTCTTCTAATGCTCGGGTGGCCATGATGATCAACTCAATTTCGAGTACCTGGCTACTAAGAACAATTCAACAATACATATCACATATACAAAGAAAATTCTGGTTTATATCATATTCATAACATGATAACATGCAGAATTTGTATCTAATCTAATTAGATCATTACTATAATATTAAATTTTTCAGATCTGAATCTTAATCATATCATCACATGCATCATTAATTTCAGATCTACAAAATAAAGAAATCTACTCAAAATATATGCATGATTGCATAAAAAAATTCTGGTTTGAATATGATCAAATATATGTAAATACTTTGCTCATTCCAGATCTGAAACTCTGTCAAACAGATTTAGATCTGAACTTGATTCAAACATCAATTCTCTAATTGAAATACATTCAGAAAAATCTATCAAAACAGATTAAATCCATGCATAATCAGATTTTAAATCAGCATAAAAATCTACAAAACATTCTACTAAAATAGATTTTTAACAGATCATTTTCAGGGGCTGATTTTGATATGATAATCTGGTCAAAATTAGATCAGAAATATATAGAGAATATCATATCAAAATAAGATTTAATCATATCAAAAATTTTGATTTAAAATCAGATCAAAAAATCAAAAAATTTAAAATTAGACTATGCGATCATGACATGCAGCATGGCTCTGATACCAGTTATAGAAAAACTGTTCAATCGTATCGGATGTCCAGAAGAAAATTGAATAGATTAGCAATTAAATTTTATAATATTATAAAATCTCATCTTGATTCATAGTGAAAGACTTGATCAAGGTAGAAGAGGTTCCTCAATCGATTTGCTTCGCAAGATTCGGATGCGCAGATCCTCTACTTCGCACGCATGCTAAGCAATGTAGGAGAGAGAGATGAAGAACTCTTCAGGAGAGAATAAAGAGAGCCCTAAGATCTAATCTTAAGACCTTGGAAGGAGCCCACACGCCACACCACAAGGGATAGGGAGGATGCCTAAGAAGAGAGAGATGCCCAGGGAGAGGTGATGCCCAAGGAGAAGGGACGTCCAAGGATCTCATGCCTAGACCAATGCTTGATTGATTTTTCTCTTCTCCACATCCCTTCTTAAATAGATAAGAGTTTCTTGATCAAATCAAACACCTTCATGGGTTAGGAATAGGACTCTTCATGTTTGAATCAAATTCAAACTCTCTAAACCATAAAGTTTCCTAATTAAAGTAGGAGAGGCACCAACTTGCACCTCCTTTCACCATGCCGCACGCCCAAGGGAGGGGTTATTTTCAACACCCTCTCCTCCATCTTGGTCTGCCATATGGGTGAGAGAATACCTGATAAACATGGTTAATTATATCAAATCTGATTTGGTTCATGTTTAGGCTCAATTCGAATCCAATTCGAACTAAATTCAAAAAGATTGCTAATCTTAATCTAGTTAGAATTTAGGTTCAAGTCTAACCTGGATAATTAACCTAATTTAGTCTCAATCAAATCAAACCCAATTAACTTAGATCTGATCTAAAGTAATTAGGACTCGAATCTAATCTCATAATTTTTGAATCATAAATTTGATCAAATTCATCCTCAGAATCAAACCTGCGCCTCATGTGTAGTGTTAGCTGCACATAGTCAGTGTTCAATTCTATATGATCCATAACTTAATTCTCAATTAATAAATTTATAAATTCAATCAAGTTTTATACTTCTAAATTGAATACATAAATATCCAATCAATTTTTTTCTATATTGTTTGATTTTGTACGTGACTCCATAGATTCGAATGCTAAGCCGGTAGTGTAGAAACACCTTCCTATACTAATCGAAGTGACCATCTAGCAATAGTATCCGATATTAGGATAGGTCGAATAATTATAAAGTAACATTTAAGAACCTCGGTATATAGTTACCGCATAATTTATCCTTTTGATCCTAATGCTCAAGGTGATCTAGGGTTTAACTGTCAATTCTAAAATAGTCATCCTCATTGTATTTCAATACTTTTCAAATCCTATGACACATCACAAGGATTACTCTGACCAAGATTTTGCTGGATTGAGATACAGTGATGCATTAACTCTTGTAAACTGGAAGGATCAATCTCATCTTGACTCACACACCGACTTTACAAGTACTTGACTGTACCCAATAGCCTTCTATTACTGTATTAGAAATACAGATAGTCTAGTACCAAAGTATAGTGAGTTATTTGTAAGTCACCATGGTGATCTCAGGTCGGAGGGACACTTATGTCTATATCCTTCGCAAGCTGCCCTTGACAGCAGAATGCTCTACAGGTGAGTCACTATTCAGTGATGATGTGCTCCTATATCTCACCTGTATGCCATACTAATATATCTACACTCTTTGGTTAAGAGGATAATCAATTTATATCGCACATAACGATCTATACTCGATAAACATTATTATTCTTATTAATAACGTATCATTTGATCACGAACAAGTTTAAGAACTATTTGATAAATGCTCCTTTATCGATTATATTATAGTTCTAAGAACTTCATCATAATACAAGAGTTCAAAAGGAGATGCACCTTTATGATGAACTTGTCAAAATAATTTTATTATTAATAATTAATATACATATTATAAAGAGCTCAATCATCTACAGATAGATAATTGATTTTAGGATACATTTTCCAACATAAGCATCAAAAGTCGATCCCAAGCAATCTTCTAGAGAAATAGCCTGATCTTGAGATGAACAGCTACTCTTCAGATCCAAACAGCCTCGATTCTCCTATTCGGTACTGGCTCGCTCATCTCGATGAGGTCCCTCACAAGAACCTTAGGATAATACGATCGGCCCACACTCTCAAGTCCTCACTCTCATGGATGGAAATTGGGATAGCAAGAATCCTATTAATGACCTGACCACTAAAGAGACGGATGACATCCAGTGCCCTCCAAATCCTGCCATCATCAGTGATCAAATCATAGATCGACAAATGATCATCCACCTCCATGCTAATGTAGGTCAGCCAATATGAAAGAGGCAAGCTGGAAATCCAAGCATTCTGGCTCACATCAACCAAAGCTCCATCCCCAGTCAGCCATCTAACTTGGGCCACCACTGCCAGGGTGCGAGCATAAATCTCCTTTCAGATGAAGGAGCAGCGGTGATCAATTCAGATCGGGACCCTTGACTCCATGCCCCATATCAAGCCATCATCACCCTACTCCATAAGTAATCCGACTGGATGAAAAATCAAGCTGCATGTCTAGCAATGATACCCTCTCTCCTGGCCAACAGGGACTGGATCCCCAGTCCCCTATCCCTTATACACAATAGACCACCTCCTAGGGCGGTAGATGAAGCCCACAACTGCCATGCCTTGAGCTCCATAGGAAATTCTAGAACTGTTGCTCTAACCCCTTGAGACACGAGCTTGACACAATGGTATTCACCAAAAGATAAATCGACGTGGAACTCAAGACCAATTTCATGAGGGTAGTCCTGCCCATTATAGAGATGGCGTTGGCTTGCAACCCTGGAGGCGATCCCGGACCTACTACTCTATAGGCCTACAATTGGTCCTCCGAAGTCTCTGCCCCGTACTAGGAAACCTCAGATAGGTTAGGGCCCCAATCTGCTCCGAGATCTCTAGCCTATCCCAAATCGTCTGCTTCATTTGGACCTTTATCTTGGGGCTAAAAATAATAGTAGACTTCTATAAGTTCATAAGCTAGCTTAAAGTAATGTAGTAGGCCTCAACAATAGTCGTAAAGCATCTTGTATTCCGACCAAGGCCCAGCCAATGAGCAAGCAGTCATCTGCAAAAAAAAGTACGAGAGCGGCTAAATCCTGGGAGTAGATCAATAGGATTCCAACTCTAACGCCTGAACTATCGCTCGCAAAGCATGGGATAGAGTATCAGCATACAAAATAATAAGTAGGGAGAAAGAGGGTATCCTTCACAAAGCCTATCCGTCGAGTGAAAGAATTCATTGGAACGCTGTTGATCGGGATGGCAAGGCTCGAGATCTCCATACAATCCATGATCCAATCAATCCATCTGTCCTGGAAGCCGAACTCGTGTAGCATCCGATGCAGAAAATACCAGCTCATCTGATCATAAGCCTGCTCCATGTCCAGCTTGATCACCATTAGACTCCGATGAAAAGAGGCACACCGTAGATCATGCATAAACTTTTGGATAAATGAGATATTGTCGACGATGCAGGGCTACTAATAAAAGCACCTTGCTCCGAGCTAATCATGCAAGAACAATTGGTTTTAGCCGTCCGACCAGGACCCTAGCTCATACTTTATAGAGAACAATGCAAAAGTTGATCAATTTGAGGTATCTCGGGGCAAACGCATCAGGTCTCTTCGGGATGAGAGTGATTAATATCTTCTTTCACTTCTTCGGAAGATCTTTGAACATAAAATCATCTATACCGCCTCTATCACCTCCCTCCCGATAATAGGCCAATATTAGCGGAAAAAAGAAGGAAAATTCATCCGATATCGAGATCTTGTCTTTTCCAAGAGATCAAAGGGCCCCCACACCTCCGCAGCAAATATTGGGCAAGTCAAGGCCTCATTCTCTCCATCGGAAATGTGGCTCACAGGTTGGGATCTTGGAAGGTGGGCATCCCTGCCCAAGGGCACGGTCCATCACGATCCAAGGAACTAGAGTATTTGCCCATTATAAAATGTAAGTCCAAAGAATGCAGGGTGATTAGCTCGTGCAGCATCAATCAGCATAAAGTTCAGATCTTTGAAAGGTCAGAGCCGGGAGCATGACAGCCTTAAATTTTTTATAATAGTGAAATATGTACAGCAGCATAACAAAGTTATTAGTTGCAATCCTGGTCAACAAATAATACATTGCGTGAGGGCTTTGGATACCGAGCTTGGGGATGCGTTGCGTGGCACCCTCACGCATGACACGGATGGCAAGAGAGGGTTCTACGGGCTGGTGGACACCATGCGGTGCGACCGCGAGGAATACCAGTCCGATTACACGTGAGCCTGGCTGTATGGGAGACTTGACGCAGGGAACATACGTATCCAAGGGTCCGCATGAGGGCACCGCAAGTGCCGGATCGATTTGCCCCGTTCTAATCGTTATATATCCGCGGACAAGCGCAAATATGTGCGGCGTTAGATGCGTGCATCGTGCTTGCAAGCCAATTTCCTCTAGCATCCTGATCCGTGAACACGCGCCGCACGCAAACCGCACATACCCGTAACGTCCACACGCACACACTGGCACGCCCGCGCGCGCGCACAAAATAAAAGCCCAATACGAAATTACACTAAAAATAAACAACGTGAAATTTTCTGCACCTGATGGATACCTTTCCTTGAATCGGGGATAACAATGGATCAGACTGACCCATATCCACATCCATCCAGTAAATAAAATATCTACCTCAAATCGGATCAAACAGAGATATAAAACGGATTGATTAAATCAGACCGAACTGAAACAAATCAGATAAATAGATAAGAGAGATTGATCAGATAGAACATATGTAAATAATATAAATTTATTATAATCTTAAAAATAAAGATCGAATTTAAATTAAGACATATCTTTGATCCGAACCCATTCCATATAATTCTTTTAAAATCTATATCCACTCAAATTTCAATCAGATCAATAAACCCATTTCATTCGGATCAAATTGAATCTGATACCCAACGGGTCAACTAAATTATCATTCCTATCTCTAATCATACTAGCAGCTGATAGCCGAGCAACAAGAAATTAGTTTTCTGATCTTTCTAAACCATTCGTTCAAATTACCGTTTGTAGATGTCGTAAACGATGCAAGGTTCCAAAAGTTGTATTCTATCTGATGATGTTCATTTGAAGATGTGGATCATAGGAGCAGAAAATTACCTAATGGTGTGTTGTGAAACTTGTGAGCTATGTGATCAGCATCATCATACAAAACCATAATGCCCTTGATATCAAGGGAACAAAACCTACCGTCTCTCAACCATGCTGAGTACACGTTGCAAGTGAAACCAAGCAAGCAACCAACTTCCCAGCAATCAACGCAGCAATGGCAAGATGCAGCAACAAGAGTATCAAGAACATACCATCATTTGTGGCTTCATATTTTGACTAAAGCATAATGAATTATTATAAACAAATGGGGGTACCAGAAATCATTTCTGTTGAAAGAATCAAGTCATGAAACATCATCCTTCGATGCTAAAGCAGGCACCGCCATGTTGAAGACAAATTATCAGCAAAATCTATATAGTATGAATGAGGGATTCAATACTGTATTATAAACTGTAACCACTAAACGCTGTTTTCTCTAGCACAACTGCACAAACAAAGAGCTAGGTAAAACACAAGCAGGAAGTAATGCTTCAAAGAAGCTGTACACTCTCCCCAGTAAAATATGAAAAATACAACAAGTACATTCTAGTTCATATTGGGGTCAGGCAACCAATAAAATTCTCAAAATATATAAATGGCTGAGAAGAAATCAAGCAACCAACATACGGATGAGTTTGCTATCTGCCTGTTTGATGGTATAACCGATCTTCCACTTTAAGAGTACCCTTGGAACCTAGGATGTGAAGTATGTGCATCATATTGCTGCCCTCATGGCACCACGCGCTGCCTCACGCTTCATCTCTGCTGCTTTTCCACTCCCTCGGAAGTACATGTATACTTGCTGCAAGAAGAATGAAAATGAAAATCATGAGGATGTATTGAAAAACTGACATAAAATCTCTTTTCTTATTCAAATATGTTAGCCTAATTAATAATAGCTCCATCTTTGCATAATAAATGCTAGTGTGAAATCAACACAATTTTCTTTAGACAAATTTTAAGCGATGTTTTAATTTAGACTTTTTTTTGGCCAGCCAAAGTAATAAATAATACATGGCATTCCGTACCGGCCCGAACTGGTCGGTACACCCCATACCGTACCATACCGACGGGGAACCGGTACGGTTCAGATCGGTTATTCGAAAATGGTCTTAACCGGATTATACCGATCGGTTCGGTACGGTACAGACCCAAACCATGTGGTACAAGCCAGTACGGCACAAGTACAGCTTGATTTTTTTTTTTTGGCGGTTAGATGGATTTTTTTGATTTTTTTATTGTCGGTACAGGCCGGTATGGTATGGCCCCATACCATACCGTACCGGCAGCAACAAGCACGAGGTGCGGTACCGATATTAAAACTTTGAATAATAGATTCAATGAGCAAAATAAATAGTGCAACTAGTAATCAATTTTGTATATATGAGCATGAAAAAAGACCTGAATGACCCAAATGCTGAGCAGCGATTCAACACAGAACAAGCCGAATCCAATAAAGTAGAAGATCTACAAGTAAAACAGTATAAAGTAAGATACAACAAGAAGTATGAAGTTAGATGAGATTTAAGTATTCACGAGAACTGAAAGAAATGCAGCAGGAGTTTTCCTCGGCTAATCTCTGCAGCATGTGCATGTCCACATTTACATGCGCATGTGTGCAACATTTTACAGTTGAATTTTATCAATTGCAACATCAAGTTGCCAATAACACATAAGGATATTTAGAAGCCCAGCATGCCCTATGGAGTAGCATGCTGTGGCAACAGACCTATGGTCAGAAAGTAACTGTTTGTGCTAGGTGGGACGAGCATATCCTTTCTGCCTATGTAGCTGGCAGTGGTAACCCCTATAATTTACATTAACAGATCAGAAATTTGGCAAGAACGATAGCCTATATAAAGCTATGATGGTCCACAATATTACATAGTACTATTTTAGTAGTATTGCAAATTATCTAGAGTCTAGATGAAGATGTTCTTCTAGCACATGTAACATAGTTGATTCTATGCATATTTCACATATAACCTTCACTTACCCCAACCAAGGCATGTCCGCTGATAAGATCTACTGCAGGTAAATACCTCTGTAATAGGACAACAAAAAAAAAACAAAAGAAGAATGAATTAGCAACACACAGAAATTGACAATGCACTTCTTCAATGAGTCTATATACAAGTGTTGGTGACAGTCAAACTTCTCTCTCAAAGGTTGGAAACTTGGAAACAGTTACAAATCTTAAACATTTAATGAAAATAATGTAATTCTGACTCGTTCAAAATTTGTCAACTATTTTTTTTTAATTGTGTCCAAAACCACCAGATGTCAAAGCAAGCCAATCCTCTGTAGGAATCACTTTCATTTTCTGCAGAGTATTGTTTTGTTCAATTTCTGACGAAGCAAAGGCTGGGAACCCATATGCTGTAGTACTTGGATGACCAACACATGAAGGTCCAAGTTTGCCAGAAAAGCTACTATAAATCAAGCTTGCCCGGCCCAAGCATCAAAATCCCACTGATAAGATGGTAACAGTGAATCTGATCATCCCTGAACGCACAAATCCATGATTCCTCTCACTCATGAAAACGTCATGATTTCTCTTCCAACCAAATCCCTTCCAAAACAGTGAAAGTAGATACCAAAATTCTTTACCTATCAAATCAAACTTTCAATGTCGACTGACCCAAATATGTTATTACCCTTCTCTAAAGACAATTAGGCTTTCATCAGCAGATCACTGTAAGTCATCTGGGATGTACAGTTTGATCTTTCGAACTAAGAATGCTTTGACCCACTTAAAACCTTTAATTCAGTGACTAATTCAATAACCTATACTACCATGTTAGTCCAACCCTTCACATATCGCTGTTATAAGAACTTAGATTTCTTCGCACTTCAACACTCATATACCTTCACCGTTTAATTATCAAACTTCATTTCTAACATCCACTGACAGATTTATCTCTTCCATTAAAATTAGCCAGTACCACCCAGGTGATCCTCTTTGTGCCAAGCAATGTCAGCAACCAAGTCATTTCATTAATTTATGAGCACTGAGAAGCTTCAATGCATGCAAACATTCCATAAATGGCTGTTATTGCACAGCTACTGATGGAGTCCACCCATCTCTCTATTTTGGTTGAATATTGGAAGCCAAAGAACCTGACTTCATTAGCAGTCCAATGACGCCTCAGTTAGTTAACAATCTCACTATAAGAAACTTACGTTATCATTTCATGCAAGATCAATTTATGATCTCATGAAAGTTCCTATTGGCATGCACATGAGATAGAAATCTATAGCATCAAGAGCATTCAGGTTTCTTCTCATTCAAGACCATGTGAGAGTGCATTGAAAATCTGATGGTTGGTCATGAGAATTTGCTTTACACATACATATTAGATTAATAGAACTCTCATTTCAAGTACAAATTCAACAATCATATTCCATGTCTCATTGATTGTTGTCAACCATGTATTCTCTCAATTTCCATAATCATTTGCCTAAGATAAGTAAAACTTACAGAACACAAGGGCGTAATCTGAAGTGAGACTGTAAAGTATGAATTCCAGTGTTTTGAGTGAGCTAACATAATTTGCCCAATTATCTGAACATGTCACAACTATAATATTAAAGGAGAAGAATTGTAGCAACAAGAATTTGATTATAGTTCCAAACTTCCAATTCAAAAATACTTTCACTTTTTTTTCTCCAAGCATTAGCAATTAGAGGAACTTACGTCAAAGATTCCCCTTGAATATAATTGGAGGAGCCACAGCTGAAAAGATGCAGAAACCTATGTGAAGCTGTTGCAAATCAAAGGAACAATAAGTAAGGCTTCTACACTAAGCTTTTACCAATGAACACATGAGAAATCAGGACCACTTTACCATAAAATAAAGCATAGAAAACTTACCAGGTAAAACAGGAAAACCATCCAAACCTCAAAGCACTATCAGTCCTATAAGATGTGTAAATGCCATGTGAGCATAGATGTTCATAAATCTATAATATCTAAGAAGTCTTGATACATCACATGAAAGGTTAAAAACTTCTGAAACTGGCATTACAAAAGGATAATACCTCATGGCACGATAAAGGGGCCGATACCATAAAACATATGCTCCTGGGACACCAGAGATAAAGTAGATGATGGCAAGCAACCAGATCTTTACACCTAGAAATTACACAACCAAAATTAGCTTCTTTTAATAATAATGACATCCTCTCCACATTGCAGCAGGTAATTCATCAGACACATAATGGCCATGGCCAAACTCTTCAAACATACCTTCCCCTTAATCCAAGCTGTTGTAACTGCTATAATATTCCAAAAAAGGCAGATAGTCAATCCTGCACAACATACAAGTAGCAAATATTTTCATTCCAAAGTTGAATATCATTACATCCAGGTTATGCATATCATGTATCATTTGGAACTATTTAAAATTTTCATTCATAAAGTATCCTAAAAATCATTTTATTTGCCTTAACTGAATTTGGCATATAAAACCATAACACCAGTTATCTATTCCTCATTATCTACTTTCCTCTCTATCTTCTCCATGTTGACCTAACCAAATCCCTGAAAAGCACCCCAACCACACTCCGCACCAGCCACCTTGCTCCATCTGTGAATATCTGAAGATCCAAACCCACCCAATCCCTCAATCTGAAGCATGGGTATAATAAAAATTAGACATCTTTGATGCCCTTTATTTTTTGATGGAATCTTTGATGCTCGTATCACCAACAAATTGAGTTATTGAACAACAAGATCTATGGCCAAGAAGAATATAAGAAGTGATGAGTGATGCTTCTAAGGACACGTTTGGTGTTGCTCATCCTTTTTAAAAGGCTCTTCTGACAAAAGGAGAAGCTAGAAACTTGGTTTCTAGCTCCTCCTAAAAGCAATTTTTTTCACTTTTTCTTCTTGTACAAGCAATGTACAGATGCTGTTACCAAACACATTTTTCTACAATGCACATGTTTACTTTAAAAGTTACAAAACTACTATTTTTTTTTAAAGCAACACCGAACATGCCATAAAAGATTTATATGGTAGTTCTAGCAGTGTAACAAGCTCAATATGCAACTTAGCACTGCACATGGGCTTCAGAATTGCTTCATAAAGATCAGAATATAAAAATTAACTTCATGCCAGGATGATTAACTAGAAGTTTCCACCCTTCCAGACCAAAAGTTTCAGAGGCATATGAAAATACCCAGAAAAAATTTAAAGTTCAACTTTTTTTATTAAGTAACCAAGCAGGTAGTCTCAACATTCCCCTCTGCCCTCCAAGAAAAGGAAAGAAAAAAAAAACATAAGAAAGGATATAATCCATGAATGAAATATTACCTAACAATGACGCAAATGCAAAATACTGCAGTCTCTGCAGGTGGATGGGTATCTCATTTGCAATATCATGATGAATAATGGGAAAGAAGGTGGCCAGTTTTCTCCTCGATAACAATGCCAGCTGCAAGAACAGAAGAAATAAGTCACTTTGGCTACCATGAGAATCAATCTACTTTAGCTTCTCAATAACCAAAAGAATTTTACTGATCAAATAAAAATGGGGAATAGCCGAATAAGATACACAAAAATGATACATAAATCAGTCTACCACATTAGTTAAGAAAACAATAAAATATTACCCTGTGCTGCAGCCTCTTCCCGCCGTTTTAGTTCCTACATGGTACAAATTGATAGAATGATGAGCATAATGGTTCTCTCTTATTAACAGAAAACATTCTAGACATCATGCAGACCAGCAATTTAATCCAGCAGATGCAAATAATAAAACAAAGAAACAAATCTTCTTTCAATTCTTCTTCCATACACATACAACTTGACATGTATAATCACCGACGCAACCTGCTTCTATCATGCGGAAAAAAAATACACTTCAATTACCTGTTTGCCCTTAGAAGAAATCATACAAGGGCAGAATTCAACAATATCATGACTATATATGTAGAGTAAGGTTCATTTTATAGAAATACATATATAAACAAGTGAAATAATTTCAATACACAATAACTTACCATTTTGCTAGAAATTCAGTAATAACAATGTTTTGGAATGACATTATTCAGTTGTCCACATTCCTACAACAGACTTCACAAATGCAGTGACAACTATGTTTTAGATTGACATAATATAGTTTCTACTTTTCCTCGACCAACTTTACATAGCAGTGCAAGAATTAAAAGAAATCAGCAGAGTTCTATAGTTCTGCCAATGTAATATCTATCAACAATCCAAATCACTTGATTTACTGCTTTCCATACATTAAAAGTTTCGAGGGAAGTTGAAGAACTTGAAAGTTTGAGATGTTTCTCACACAAAAACATCTTAACCCTCACAGGAATATATCAAAAGAAGGTTCAGAGTCTTCAGACATTTTCATAGACTGTATAAAGAGACAAATGATTAAAATCAAGACTGCTTTTGGCAGCAGCTGAGGTTAACATCATGTATATTTGCTTAGACTTTCTCATGGATTTTATAATTTACTTACTCCATTGCAAATATGTTGAATGGAAAATGTACTAACTAGTACATTTATTTCAAGATACTTAATAAACAAGTAAAACGTATCTACAAACACCACCATATTTCAAATATTTTCTGTTAATGAAAATCCCTATTTTTTCATCTTCAGACATGTATTGTCAATCAGTTTTTTAACTCAAAGCCAATGAGGCTTATATCACCTTATCAACCCTAAACTGCCTAGAGAATAGAAGCTTCAATATAAGATTCATCAAGGAATACAGCCTTTGCACTTCTTCTAGGGTTGCATGAACTATATATAATTCATTAAGAGCGACAAATTAGAAAAAATGGAATTGTTTATAGATTACATGCAAATGCCTTGTCTTCTGTTTGCAACACAAAAGAAAATTTAAGAGGCACAACAGAACCACATACAGGATAGAGCTTAAATGGAGTTTCAATGTCATCAGCAACACTTTAGCTTATCAGAATTTAAGTTGGAATTTACCTTTTCTCTCTTATTTAATTCGGCCTCCTTGGCTTGAAGATCCTTTTCCTTTTCTTTAGATCCTACATGAAAATAGAAAGGAACATATGATAAACTCCAAAAGCCCACTAGCACATAAAATATATACGCACAAAAATTTGAGTTGCTGATGCCACGATTATAGAACCACATGCTGTATACAAGCATGGTTGATCAAGTGCCTAGCCAACCTTCTCAATTGTTAAGATACCATGCTTAGCATGATGGATCTAACATGTATCTGTAAATAGACCAATTTTTAGTCTTGACCTAAAATTTCCACTTACCTTTGTTGATGTATCAAGAGGAATGTCAACTGTTGCACTGCGATCACTGTAGAAATCAGCAGGTTCTGGAGGAAGTGGTGAGAGCCTGGAATTTGAAGCCGGAGGAACACTTCCTGGGTGCTGGGTTGACAGGTTCATGCATGCTAAGAGACTTCTGCATTTTCTCATTCAATCAAAAGGGTGATACAGGGCAAATGGTTATGACAAACTTACTGTTGTGTAGAATGGACCTCCACCATAATTTGATTGTCCAGCTGCTTTACCACGGGCTGCTGGGTCCTGACACACATAACAAAAAGGCCCAAATGCTGTCAAATATATTTCAACAAATTAAATATTCATACTTTATTAGTACAGACCGGAACTCTTCATGAGAAAAATGCAAGTAGCTAGAATTCATTCCATTACACATTCTACAAATTCCAATTGTTTTCCCTTCAAATCACACCTAATGTCCTTATAACCTTAAATGATCCCACTTTGAAGAACGAATTAATTCTTATAAATAATTACTATCGGTTACCATCTTGCTTGATGAAGCTAGAAAGGAAAATATAACCACAAAAGAAAAGAAATTATGCAACATTACTCATAAAGCCTTCCCTAGAGAAGTGATGTAGGGTAGTCAGTTAGTTATTAATCTTGTTGCATTTCCTTTCAGGAATCTGACAGCTAGTTCTCTCAGAAGAAACTACTACACTCTAAAAGCTCATCAAACCCAAATTCTAGTTTGTCATTATCCAATGGCAAGATGTTCCAGTACAGAATTTCATACCATGTTGTCTCATCTGAAGAACGCTAAAACTTTCACCAACCTTTTTTTGTGCCCACCTGACCCTTCTACACTGCATGGGCAACTTGCACAATGGCTTCATTTATCTCACCAGTACATACCACAGTGCTACACATGTTTACTTCCACATATATATAGTGATTTTGTTGCATTTAAAGATTATTATGAAGACAACCAACCAATGTAAGTTCTTGCTTTTAAGCAATGTTTTAAAAAGGCAGTGTATATGCAATCCAGACCCTGACTGCCTCACTTAAGGTTTACTGCACTCAGTTGTGCATGAATGAGATGTGATACAGGTTCCCAAATGGTGTGGATAAGCCTAAGCCCTGGATATGGATCCCTGCACCTGTTCTCCTCCTCTTCCACCTTGTGTTAGGTTTTTCTTATTTTCTAGTTTCCTTTACTAAATTGTTTCTATTTCAAATATTTAAAAACTTCCTAGATCTGCTTAGCTACTACAGTATAACTCAATGCTGCAGATTACAGTTTTGCTTTCTGGTGCAGATTGGTATCTTGTAGTACACAAATAACCATTCATCGGTCCTGGAGGGTTAAGGCACCAACAGCACATATCCACACAATGTACATTGAACATACATCATAAATATTCTCTAGGGAACATAAACATAATAGAAACAAAGAAGGCTAAAGTGGACCACCAATTATCAGATCTATAAACATTGTTAGCATCTATGCATCAAGCGTCCAGCATTGATAAGTCACACGTGCAGAAGTTCAGGTATCATGAGCAAATACAAGTTTCCTCTAAACGTATGAATCAGGATGTCCAAATGCACATTGTGAGAGATGTTTAGGAGAACAGAAATGCACATGTCCTATCAGCTTTCTTTGGGTACCCTCCTTCTCAGCTTCCAACTTTCACCAATTTGTTCATCCTCTGGTCATATGGAAGGAGGAGGAAAAATCCAACTACTTGGATGCTGAACTTATAAAGTATGATGATCATAGAACATAACATTAAGTGGCTCTTAGTGTGAACAATGGGCACAATTATATTTTTTTTAAGCCAGTAAAAGACTAACTATTCCATTACTTTTATTCAAAACCATGACTTGCAATGGGGGAAAAATCACACTTAAACAACTTTATGAAAGAGCAACCGAACTGCTAATGTCATTAATTTCCAGCATATACTGCGGACCCAGTCAAGAAGAATTCCTTTAGGGGTAAATTAAGATCAGAATATCTATGTCCAAACGTAATAGTTGATATTAAATAGTGCTTTCTTTAACCTGACAAAGTCACAGAATGATGACATCTGAAAGATGCTTATAGTGCGATCTGCATATCTGGCACCGCTATTTTGTTCTATGAGTTTGAAACATACAGATGGGAATTGCCACTGCTTGGCATGCTCAAATGCTCTTGTATCCATGGATCCAGAATTAAACCCAATACAATAGCCTAACACTCATCCCAATTGCACTCTCCTAGACATTGATAATCTTACTTCTTGACGTTTTGCCCCGGGCAACCAATATTTATCGATCAAAGCACTGCAGCTGCTATGGTTTCTGCTCGGTAGCACAAACCCTGCCGTCGAAAACCCCAAGTCACAGAGGTTCAAAAGTAACCACGCGAACATTTACCCAACGAAAACACCCGAAAGGAAGGACGCAAAATATCTATCTTAGTCCAAGGACAAACAACTTCGTAGAATCAGATCTAGCACAATCCACGCAGAAATTACACCTAAGGTTCCATAAAACCCGAATCAGGCGTATCGAACTGGCCAAAACCCTCGAGTCCAGATCCTCCAAAGTCCTCCAATCTCTGCAGTAATTTCTTCTCCAGATCCGGTCAGCAAAGCGCTAACTTAATAGAACCTTCTTAGATCTACAACTTAAACCGAAACTAATTGGGCAAAAGCAAACAGATCGAGCAAGAGAAGTGGAATCGAGAATAGAGAAGGGACTCACCGCGAAGGGATTGACCTCCTCCTCGTCGAAAGGGTTGCTATCGTAACGGCCCGCCATGGGATTGTCCCCCTCCTACCACGCGAGGGATCGATCTCTTCCGAGGAAGGAAGAAATACGAAGATCTGGAGATCCCGCGGAGAGTGAGGAGAGAGGAAATAAATATAGAGAGGAAAGAACGAAGAAGGAACCGGTAGCGGTGAGGATGAGGGTTTACCGGGGAACTTTGTGGGCCGACTTTTCTTAATTAGCTTCTGCTTGGTAAATAAGTTGAGCTTGTTGGGGCGAGGCTCTTTTTCTCTCTCCTCCTGTCTCTCGGAGGAAACCACCGCACGCGTGTGGAAAGTGGTTCCATGTGTAAACCAACCGCCTTAACCCTTTATTCCTTTCTTTATCTTTCGGGTGTCTAACTGTCTAAATAATACGCTCTTGGACGTCGCGAGCCCTCCAGTTACGGCGCTCTGAAACCGGGTTAAGTCGGAAAGGGGACAAACGCGTGGAGCGGCAAATTCGAAAAAATCACATCGAAAAATAACGCGTTTATGTACCATGCTGCACGGTCTATTAAAGCTTTGGAACCTCGAATCCATAATAAACGCCCATGATACCGAAAATCCTACTATTTCCAACATGACATGGCAACTGTAATTAGGGTTCGGGTTCTATCCTTCATGCGAAAAATGATTTATTTTTTATAATAAAACCATTGAATCATATAATAGTTACTGTGAGACCTACGCAAATAAATAAAAGAAAGAGTTCGTACCATAGATATAAAGTAAACCCTCTAGTTTTGATTTACTAGAGGTCTATTTGGAATGCAAATCTTATGCAAAGGACTTTTCATTTGCTCTGCACTTGCGATCTCTTCAACTATGAATACCTTACTTCGTTGTGGAGTAAATTGGAATAGACAAGGACAACAACCATATATTAAGCTTTTAATCTCCCAATGAGAACAAGTCTATTAAAGAACAACAGTTTTGTAACACTTTATGCTTATTCCTTGTTAAGCCAAAATAGAAATGTTCAATCAAGATGATTAATAGCTTTATTTCTCGTAAAGCGCTTCTTACTGTGAAAAGAGCACTCGCGTGTGTGTGTGAAACTCAAAAAAAGTAGATCATATTTGAAATTTTCTCATGAAATATTTTCTTAAAAATTGATACTTAGTATATGATGTCCTGAAAATAATTTATATATTAATTTGATTAATAATAAAAAATAGTATATTCTAAAGTAATTTACATTTGGTTAAATTTTATTTTTTAAAAAATTAAACATCTATTATATTCTTAGTAAAAAACCTATCTCATTCTCTTTGAAAGTTTAAGGCACATTTGGAAAAAAAAAATTATTCAATTTCTAACTATCTTTTTATCGTATTAAATATTTTTTTATTTTTCAATTGACCATACTTCCATTCTCGCTTTCTACGAACCAAATGAGTTCTAAATTGAAAAACTTTTACTAAACTAACGCTCATAATTTCTTTCGGTATTTTTTAAAAATTAATAAACATCTCACAAATCTCTACAGTAATGAAAATTTCGTGCCAAATCCAATCCTACAAACATTATCTCGAACGTTCCATAAATTGACCTCTAAATGGCTTATTTAGAAGCTTCTCTTTAATTCTTTTCCTGGGATCGTACCAAAGATTATTTATCACTTCAACACCCTCTCGTGATCCTTTACCTAAAAAAAATAATAATAATAATTTGTTTTGCCGCCCTTGAGAATGATGTTTTGACCAAAATGTGGCATTAGCATGCACAATTGTAGTCCTGTTCAACAGTCCAATGCTTCATATTTTTGTAGTGATCAGAAATTCTAAGCTCTCCTGGCTGGAGATCTCAAATTCAACTTATAATAAATAAGGTTGTGAACCTGAATAGAGAATAGCGTGGAATAGAAGTTATCCTCTCTTCTAAAAGATTTGGCGAATAGAAAACGACGCTTTCAAACAGACAAAATTGCCAATATCTTTCCAGGCAAAAAAAAACGTTGGCTGCACTAGAAGATCAATTCTCTCTCCAGGTACAGCACCAAAGTATACATGTTGGATTCCTGCCTTCCCCTTAAGTCACGGTCATGAGAAGGAAATAAATATATGCTAGATAGTAGAAAAGCATTAAACAGGCAAAGCACAATCTGAGTTGAGATAATATCAGCTAATATTTTTTTCTTTTCTGAGTTCAGATATCAGCTAGTTTTACACCAAGTTCCAGGATTGGATAGAGAAGCATCCTAGGATAAAAGTTGCAGTTGATACTTACTACTAAAAATACAAGAATAATTACGGTTGCTTTGAGGCCATAACCCAGCAGTCCTCCAAAGGCTTTAAGCCTGAGGTCCGTTTATGTCCTAAATAACCAACAAAAGTACCGTAACCTTCTTCCACACACCATATAAATGAATACAATGACACCAATACAAGAAAATGCAGCTCTATCAGAAATAAACACTAGAGCTTCCGCTTAACATCATGTAACTACATCAGTGAATTATGATTGAAAAAATTCGCTACATGTATCAATGAGAACAAGGATAGATAGCTGTGGGCATGATCTCTGTATTTACTCCAACAATCTGAGTACAAATCATGTGAACAAGAAAGTTGAGTAGACAATGACATTAGTCTCATTACAACAGTGCATTGATCTCAGCAGGTAGCTGAGACACTCCCATATTTCCCCTTTTTCTTTTTTTAACTCTCCAATGAAGACGATTATTCCCCTTCATGCTTGGCTATTGTCTATGTTGATAGCATCCTCTCCATATCAACTTAAAATGAATATTAAACAAAAGGCAACAAGATATCATAAACATCAATGGAGCACAAACCAAGAAACATTAGGCCAAGGGAATACTTCAAAGTGCATGGAGTATTTCTTGCATTCATATTGGGCTCTGCTGAACGGCTCCTGACCAGCATTCAGCTTCTCAGTTTTCACTATGCAGGAGTCCATGCAACAACAGACTTCCCTGGCAAATATACAAGCGTCCTGTTTCATCTCTCAGGTAGTGTCTTAAAATTCCAGCTCAAGGATGGGGATTGTGACTTCAAAGATCTGTAGAAAAGAATGTATTAACAGTAACAAAGCAATTATGGCAAAGAGGAGGTAGGCTGCTTGCTGAAGAGGTCTCCAAGAGCTCCACAAACGTCCATCTGGAATAAAACAGATAGATTAATGCTACAACTCACACTACATACCTTGATTATATCTTGAGTTTACAAGCCCTAGAGAGCCAAAAGGGACATGCTTCCTCAAGTAGAGCAGAGCCATGTTTATGTAATGTAATATACTTCCACAATAAAATGCAAGAAGTTAAGCGTTAACAGATCCTCCACACCGGGTACACACACACACACACATATATAAGAGAACCTGCCTATGCGTGGAGCAGTGTGAAAGCAGCTTCAGTGGCAATATGATGGGTACCATGACCCGACCTCAGCAATTGGGAGAAACTATTGTCTTGTAGTTGCATGGCAACACAATGAATTGGTAACATCTTTAAGGTGACAAAATAAGGGAAGTTTACATGCAAAGGCAAAGCTTGTATAACATCTTGGGAAGATGAATTACCATATATCTATTTCAATTAGCTTACCTTGTAAACAAGAGAAACATCAGTTCCTTCTTCACCATATGGTTAGACTATACAATTTGCCAGTTAGATCCAAAACAACGAAAGGAATTCGCAAATTCTTTGACAGAAGTAAAAAGGAATACGTTAGAAAACCCCTTTGAAGGAACCCAAAAAACAAAAGTATCCTGCCCCCAACAATATCACCTTCTTTGAGCTCTTTTCCATCCTTTGTTATTGCTCTCATGTCCTCTCCTGCCACTTCTTCGGCCACCCATCACTGCTCCGCCAATACTTCTCTTCCTAGCCACAGTCCCTTCTGGTACATCTGCATGAGAATCTTTCTTGCCATTCTCCATTTTCGGGGTTCCAGCTCCTCCACCAGAAACCACTGAATGTCCCTTGGTGTTGAGATTGCATAGATGCATGCTTTGAAATCTTTTTGATTTGCCCATCAGAACAGGATGTGTAACACCATGGTCACCCAAACACTGAGCAGGATTTTTAGCACTCTGCTGTAGTGCTTTGCTCACAAGATCTCGAAGGTTTAGTGCAGATTTGTGCTCTGGTGAGTTCTTTGGATAGAAGACAACAGCATTGTTGGAGAGTAGGAGCAAGTCTCTATACAGCTCCTTGGCTGAAGAGACTGAGCCACCGCTAATCCTTGAGCTTATGGTCTGGAAGTCAACATCTTGGCGGATCATTTCTTGTATCTGGCTCTCTTCTGTAAAAGATGAAATTAACAGAAGACTACTGGGAGCGAGACATGAAGGTTTCTGGAGTGATCCTAGGACTAAAAATGGATATTGCAAAAGATGGCAAAACATAGAGCTCCCATGAAATGAAAGGTTCAATACCAAAACTATTTTCAAAAACTAGTCATTGTTATCATTTTAACCATCTATTATTCAGGAATTCCAAGCATTTGGCTCATCCAGATCCAAAGAAAATCTCGGCATGTTTTTTTTAAAAAAGACAAAAAAAAATCCTAACAAGGAAAACTGCTCCATCCATTGGACAATAAACATGACAAACCTGATAATTTCTGGAGTTAAACTATTAAACAAGCTTTATATAATAACCCCTGCCACCTTACCTGGCTTTCAAGCCAGCAACGAAAGATTGAACACCCTTGTGCTCCATAATTGAGTTCATAATTCCTGTGAGATCAACATTGGTATCTTCACCTCTTGCACATGCACCAGATCCCTCATGTAAGGGTAGAACATCTTGCTTAAGACCTTGAGATGACCCCTCTCTATCAATGTATGCAGCCGAACTCACCGTATCACTGCTTCCCACTCTCCCTTCTTTGAGTATGGTAAAGCCCCTTCTCACCCTATTCCCCTTTCTTTTTGAAGATTCCAAGCCCAGTCTCCAAGTTTCTAATCCCAGCTTTGTCCTTCCTGGAGTCCACAGCAAATTCCATCTTCAAATCATTCTCTTGACATGAAACTGATGTTAAGATCTGGAATCCTGATGACCAATCTCTGCCTGTCTCCAGAGTAAAACTACCAGCAGATGATCCATCTTTGGACACATCCTTGATGGAAGAATCAATATCACCTGCATCTTCAGTGGGTGAGGGTGACTCTGTCCAGCTGGTATCATACTCAAAATTAGTCACTTCGTCCCTCAGCACCAAGGCTCTCAAGTTTGGATTGCAAAGACCTGTTTGAAATTGTTTACAAATCATAGCTATACATGAGAATAATTTTTGTGCACTATGAAATGAAGAACAAAAACACTCATAGCACATAGTTAATGCCATCAAATCCAATAAGGTATTGCAATTGCATTAAAGATTTAAAAGAGTAAATAGAAGAATGGAAAGGTTTGTCGTTAAATGATATCATTTAACTATTGAAACATAGTCCTCTTCCGTTTACTTTTCCATCTTTAATCATCTTGTGCCTTATTGCATAGAAGATTTCAAGAACCAAATCATTTAACCAAACTGAAATATAATGATATAAGTGCACATCTTTGACAGCCAAGAAGGTACTTAAAAGTTAAATACAGATATCAGATAATATATATTACTGATTTCACACATGTTCTTTATTCCAACTAAGTATTTCCAACACATGCAATTAGATTTCATAGCATCATCAATAAGAATCAATAATGTATCAGCTCCATTACAAGGATGTGGCATAGCAATTGCTAGATTTAGACATATGAATAGGCAATATATAGCTAGAAAGACATATATTAAGGCTTGCAAACATCTGATGGCAGGCTCTGCATATGTTCGCATGGATAAGAGTTCTACACCAACCAGATGGAGTCATTCGACTTTTCCAACTCTCTTTTTAGTTCAGCAACTCTTCGCTTCCATAGTTCTTCAAACCAAGCACCGAAAAATGAAACAATAAAAATGAAGAAATTAGAAGGTTTTTTTGCATATGTACCATCCTAAATATTGGAATATGCGTGAACACCCTCCAAAAAATAATATTTGCATGTATTACCTCATAAAACACTTATTTCGCATATATACCCTTCTTTTCCTTCTTTTTCTTCTTCCTTTTTTTTTTTTGCGTATGTACCTACGCCATCTAACGCCGTTAAAAAATTAACAATTTAAATTGAAATGATTCAAATACCTTCATAGAAAACATGCAGAAAGAAACATTTATAAAGATATACATGCAAATAGCGATTTGACATGGATATTCATACAATTCCATATATTTAAGAGGATATTTACACACAAAAAATCCTTAGATTTTTTGAATGAATATCCGCCTAAATATTGAAATTTGTATGAACACCCTTCCAAAATTAATATTTGCATGCATACCCTCACAAAAACTTTTTGCATGAATAACTTGACATAATGGTTCAGCTGATATCATTAGATAAAATTGTATTTATTTAAATTAAAAATTGATTAAAACTATAAAGTTATCTTTTTAATCTCTAAAGCGAGTACTAGGTTAAGGGATTTCACTGGAAACTTACCCGACCTATTGAACTTCCCCTCCTTCCATGTGATCTCTCTTCCGCTCAAGATTGCCCTAATCTCTCTATCTCCTCTGACAAATTTTTCAATCTCTCTCGATCCCTCTCTTTCACTCCATCCAGAATCAAAACCATTCCCTCGACACCCTTCTCTACCATCAGCAGCCTCTCTCTCTCTTTTTTGTTGGAGTTCTCACCATTGGAATACAAGTCTCTCTCATTGCCGTCAGAGTTCTCCCTTTATTGTATCCTTTGTTACATGAAGATAGTCAAGTCCTACCTTTTAGCTCTATAGATTATTAAAGGAATGCATTGTGAGGAATTTGTAATAGTTATCTTTTAGTGTGCAAGATTTGCAATGTTTATCTTTGAGAGTTGGAAAACTTCTCGTGTGCAGGTAGGTGGCTGATTTAAAATTACTATAACAAGATGGATCCTATATACTAGGTCCTTTATTCTTTGGAAAATCGAAGCTCCAAAAAAAGTGGCTTAAGGTACCCGACGTAAGGGGTGGCCTTCTATCACATGGTGCGAGGTTATTAGTAAGTTTGAAGAGTTTTGAAGTCCTTCACTGGCTTTGCTTGGAATGATTGATGTTGTTCTTCCACACATGAGCACAACAATAGCAAGGAAGCTTGATCAATGCAACTTGTTGTGTACTTTCAAGAACTTCTAATCCCTTTCTATATTCTAATCCATGCTCTCACATATGCATCTATAATAATAAATATTATAAGTTCTTGATTCAATAAGATATAATGATTGTTATAAATGAAGAAGAATAAACTAGAACAACATCACTTCTTTGTTATCTAATCATCGAATCAATCTTTCCTAAACAATATTTTCTGTGGAGAAAGTATTAGACTAAGCCGAGTGTCAAACAAGTTAAAATAGACAAAATAAAATTAGAGTTTTTATGTATATCCTTCTAAATGTATGAAATTGTATGAATACTCTCGCAAAATTGCTATTTGCATGTATATCCTTATAAATATTTCTTTTTACTTATCTACCCATTAAAGGTATTTCAATCATTTCAATTTTAAACTGCTAATATTTTTTATGACGTTAAATGGTGTGAGTATATATGCACAAAAAACAAAGAAGGGTATACATGCAATATAAGTGTTTTATGAGGGTATATATATAAATATTAATTTTAGGTGAGTATCCATGCAAATTTCAATATTTAGAAGGATATGTATATAAAAAATCCAAGTTAAAATAGAAATAAAAAATTTAGGCAACAAAAGTTTTGATAAGAAGCAAGAACTTGTGATCATTATCCATTTTTGGGAAAAATATGAATATTCTCAATTATAATAAAGCTGAACTCTCTCAAATGATCCATTTGGATGAACAATCCAAATAATGTAAAATGACCAACGAGCAATATTACAATGCTTGTAACATTCCCTCTCATGCAGTTGTACACATCTTAAGTTCAACAATAGACATTTCTTTTCCGGGCATTTTCATGCAATGATTACCGGTCAAAACCAAGTAGTACTGCTATGTATTGGAGTGCATACTATACCATACCAACTCGTACCACCCAATTTTGAGTGGTAGCATGATAAAAAGTAAGATAAATAAGTTTAGCATGATCTTAATGCAGGATGCATACCATACATTACCAAACTAATGACATATCGGTACAATACCTAATACTGAGATTTGCGAACCTTATTTTCATGTATTATATATGTATTAGAAAAAGAGATCTATTATATCCATAGATAAATATAAATAAGAGTTTTTTCTTCAATAAGAATTTAACCTATTTACAGGCTTCACTATATTGACTTAGAATGTACTTCCTATACTTCTATTGACCTTCTACAATTTTCCAGGTTTAGTTTCAAGCTACCAAAAGCAATCAAAATAAGATGGGCCTTCCTTTCCACTTCTATATTCTTTTGCTAGTACTCGCTTGCCCTATTTGTATTCATCTAATTATTGTGGTTAAGAAAACTAACATTCAAACCCATGGCCTCTAGGTCACAGTAGAGCAACCTTACTATTGTACCAAAACTCACCCTCTTAGCTACATATATATGAAATAAACCACATTAACATGCCCGTAAATACATGTTTTTGGAAAGTTAAATTCCTTGTGCATGAAAATAAGATACTTATTGATAATTGATCTAAAGTTTTGTGGGAATTAAATCGGTTAAATGTTTGAACTATTTCTTTAAAAAAAAAGTGTAAACCTACATGGGACAGGACAGACTAAACCAGAACTTCCAAGAAGACAATGAAAAGGATAACAGAACCACTCTTGAGATATATGACATGACAGTGCATTCGTCTGTCTGAACATCAGTGTCTTATAACTAATGGCAACCAATATGAGAAAGCTCTCTCCAAAAAGAGTACAATGATATTACAAGAAACAAAACACTCACTGTAAACTGGGTTTTATTTAGCAGGAACTATGCTTGGCACTATTAAAACGTAACACCAAATGTTACTAGCACTTATGTTGCTCATTGACTTTCTTCATTTTTGAGAGATGATAGGTAGCAATGCTCTCACAGAAGCACAGCAATTTCATTGTGGGCCTCCTGTATTGCACTGGTTAAAAGGGCAATTATCAGAAAGAGATTGATGTAGCCAATTAGGACGATGCCAGCATGGGCATCGAGTGTTTGTTTCATTTGATTAAGTCTGTTGGTGTAAAATTTCGCTGACGCCGGAGAAGTTGGAGTCGAAGGAGTTGCGGCCACCGTCGGGACCTGCAAGGAAGTCTAAACCGGAGTTGGGGGTGCTCCGGCAAGACCCTCCGACGCTCAAATCAGTACTCTGCCTCAACAGAAATGGAGCACTCGAACGAAATTTTTT
>KE505337.1:112477-126557 GCA_000441515.1 Elaeis oleifera | reverse complement strand
CTAATTTTTTAAATTCTACTTTATTATTATTTAAAATAATATTTTAAATTATTATTAATAATAAATAATAATATTTTTTCCTCTCTCTCCCCAAATATTTTTTTTCTTTTTCCCCTTTCCTTCCCTTCCTCTCGCCGCCTCCCTCCCCACTCCACATCACGTGCCCACCGCCGTTCGCGCCGCACCCGCATTCTGCACTGCACCTTACTCCGTGCAACCACCAAACCCCCTCCCTTCCCTCCCCCCAGCTTTGGCACCACTAACCTCTCTCCCCTCTCCTCCCCCGACTCTGGCGCCACCAACTAGGGTTGGCAAAATATGACCCGACCCGCCAACCTGACCCGTGTTCAACCCACTATAAACAAGTTTGGATTTAAGCTAAACGGATTTTGATCATAAACGGATCAACCCGTTTAATCCGTTAAATAAATAGGTCGGATTAAGATTTTAGATACCTAACCTATTTAACCCGTTTAACCTATTTAATATTTAGGTCGGATTGAATCAGATAACCCATTTAACTTGTTTAACCTATTTCTAACTCATTTAACCCGACCTGTTTAACCTGTTTAACCCATTTAAGATCTGTTTAAAATCGGTTTAACCTATTTCTGACCCATTTAACCCAACCCGTTTAACCTGTTTAACCCGTTTAATCTAATTTGACCTATTTAATAAATAGGTTAAACGGATCGGATTATCTATTTAATAAACAGATCGAATTCAGATTTGAATTTTTGATCCGTTTAATAAACAGGTCGGATTTGGATTGACAATTTTCTGACCCGATCCGTTTATGACCCGACCTGACCCGATTGCCATCCCTACCACCAACCCCCTCGCCTCCCTTCCCTCCCGGCCCGGGCGCTTCCTACGCCTCCCGCACCCCATGCAACCATCCCCGCACCCTCCGCAGTCCCGCCATGCTGCCGTCCCCTCTCCTTCCCTCCTCCGACCCTGGAAAATCCGAGACCGCGCAACTCCGCGCGAGCACCGGCGACCACCCACGCCCTCCATCTACACTCCTCAGTAGAGCGGAGCGGGAAAAAAAAATGAAGGGCCGTCACACATGAGAAAAGAAAAAAAAAGAAAAAAAGGAAGGAGGAAGGAGAAATAATGAAAAAAAAATTTAAAAAAAAATTAATGGGCTCAGCCCATTACTTCATGAAATCGTGGGTTGAGCCCACGATTTCAAATTTTTTGGCCTACGTTAGATGGCTATATGAACTTAAAATCGTGAGTTGGGTTGAACCCACGATTTCAGCTTAGGTGGCGGAGGCATGATAGTTTCGAAAATAATTTCCGAGCCATCATATTTTCAGAATATTTTATTAAAAAATATTATTTTTAAAAAAAAATCCCTTTCAGTTGTACAGAACAAACATACCAATCATTTTCTGATTGGTGCCACATGCACACAGAAGAGATGGAACCCAACTTTTTCTTGAGAGTGATCGATCTACCTTCATAGGAACTAGACATCAAGCGTAAAGTATATCGGTTGGTCTTTGGTCGAGATAAAACATCATAAGCTTCTCAAAATAAATGGAACTGTGTTAGGTAGTCCCAATATGAAAAAGAAACATGAGAATCTCATAAGCGAAATTCCGATATTCGGGGAAAACTAAAACACTCCTTGATGATGGCTTAGCCGGGTCCCAGCTTCCGCTTCGCTCCATAATTTTCGAAGTAAAATTTGCCGAGGCGGTCTATCTTGTTTCTCGCGAATCCACCAGCAACCACTGACTGCTCTCCCAAATCCAAACCCCTCTATCTCCCCTCTCCGCAAACCGTTTGGTATGCTACCTCTTGAAGAAGTTGCTAACGTGTTAGAGTGGAGAGAGAGGAGATGATGTTGCAAGAGCAGATAGAGATTCACACTCCAATTACAATGTCAGAGGCTATAAAATATAACTACAATTAATCCTATAGCTTTAGCTTTGCTCATGCCATTTATCACATACAGGACTCGTTTGGTTTGCAGGAAGAGGCAGGGAGAAAGTGTGGTCAACACAAAAATGGGAAGAAGTCTCGTACTTAATTGGAGTTTTATAGGAAAAGAATGAAACTAGCATTGCAATCAAAATAAGATTCCCGTATATCGTGAGAAAGAAATCCATATGAGACGTAAAAAATTCAATTTCCACCGATTATTCTAATACATCCTTACACTTTTAACTAGAATAGAATAAAATCTTTCTCTTTGTTAAAAAAGATATTTACATAATTTAATTTTCTAAAAAATAAATACTTAACTAAACATAAGCCACTTCAAAATATATTATTTTTCATTATCAATCAAACATTTAAAAAACACTTTCTCAGATACCATACACCAGACATCATAGCAAATGCCGGCAGTCAAATGGAAGAAAAAGAAATCAAAGTAGGTATATGCTAGTTACAAAAGTCTTCAAGAGGATCGACTCATCTGATCAAAAAATAAGTGCATGTATCATATGCTAGAAATATTTATCAATTAAGCATGCCCCCAAATCCACCCTTGTCCAATATATGGAGGTCTACAAATAACTGTGTAGAAGACAATTGACATGATGTTCTAAAGAATATTGTCTAACTGAACGTTATTATACATACAACATATACCAGAAGCTGGCAAAATTGATGAAGTAGATCCACGTCGGATTATGCAGCAGACTCTGGAGGATAATGAATCTGGTAGCTTGGTTAGGACTAGGGGACTGCCAGGCCCAATAGATTGTCATCAGAAGCAGTAGGCAAGGAATACTGGGGTGATTACTTGGATGGTACCCAGGACATAAAAGCAGGAGTTTTTTTTCTTGTATCAAAAGAGACGAAAAAGTGTAGTCAGAAGAAACTTTGGCTGCTTTGGTCGGTCATAAGTCAAGCAAGAAGAGATTCAATTCCTGAGCATGTCTTCCTAGCAGCCCCTCTCTTCTGCAACAGGACCACAGAAACATTAGGAAGACATCAACCAAATTCAAATTTAATGGTAAAGACGAAAGTTTCTGATACTCTTAAATAATTATGATTTATTACATTACAAAGAAAACTGATGCAATTTTAATATAAATCATAACATGAACAAGAGTATGAGCAGAAAACATAGGAACACCAACCAGTGTCATTTGCTAGCAAAGATTGTCAAATAAAAGGTAAAAAACATATTTCTTAGTTTTAAATTTATGATTGAAACTTGAGCACGGCTCATTGGACAGTTAAAGGTTGCAGTAGAACACAAAGCCTGACTGAACCAACTCAATTAAAATTTCTCAAGTTAGTCAGGTGTTGAACAGCAATCTCTAACTACTCCAGAAGCTTATGCCCACATCAACATGTCATGACAGCTTCTGTCCAATAGCGCAACTAAAAGAGCTTTATTACCTAATCAGGGAAGGGAGCATTTGTTTTATCTTTTCCAAGTGGTTGAAGCAGTTACTGCAACGCTCCAACCTGTGTTCACCGTTCAAAACATCAATGGACTAAAAATTTGATATCTTAAAACCAACAGGGGAGAAAAATCAATATATGGACCTCTGCTCTGCCTGAAGATCAACCCCTACTAGTGAAGATGCCGACATTGTTGAATGGATAACCGGTCCAAAGATCTTCACAAGCTCCAATAGCATTTCCAGGGCGACAATAAGGTGCCTGTACAATTAAAGCATGAGTGAGTCGTAGCAAGTTACCATTTATTAGTATTAAACACAATTAATCCATAAAAATGAATGCAAACCACACTGAGTATTACAAATGAATCTGCTGACAGAAACAGGCAAAATAACAGCTACAAAGGGGAAAAAGGTGTGGTGGAAGGAGGGGGGAAGACAAGAGGGTATTCTTTTTGCTATATATGAAAACATTGTTTAGATATATTCTTAGATATTTATGTTTCCATACACTGTCAACGAATCGGGTAAATTTTCTGGAGGAAAGAGAGACAGTTAAAAGGCAAGTTTCACTAATACAATAATTACGCAAATATTCTGTACAGAAAAATAATTATACTTGATCGCCCATCAACTTATTACAAGAATCTTGTGATATATAAGTGACCAATGTTTTTTTTCCCCCAAAAAAAAGACTTGTAACTATGCTGTTGAATTTTGAAATAAGAATGCCAGTAAAGGGCTTGACTCAAAAATAAAAGCTGCTAGGCCATTATATTGTTGAAAACAAAGAAACTAATTTTGCCGTCCAAATTTGAAATTATGTACATAAGAAGCAATATACAGAGAAGTAGGTAACTGAAAGCTAAGGTTATCCGATGATCCAAAACAGGCATCAATATGAAATTCAGGTGGTGACCTAGATCCTAGCAGATGATTTCATATTTGTATCTAGTGGTCATCCATTAAGATCTATCAGAGAAGCCAACTTCGTCTATTCTACCTTTCAGTCCTGCTGTTCAATAAACCCACAAGAAGCGGAAGCAAGCACGAGAAAAGTTCAAGAGTAAAAAGGTCAATTTTCTCCTTGAGAATACTGATAAGATCTACCTGAACCTGCAATTTGCATATTAAAATAATTAATGAAAACAAGAAATGAATTGACAGCTGATTCATCCAGAAACCAAGAAAGCTAAACACAGGCTGAAAATGAATGGCCTGAAAGGAATACCTACAGAATGGTCAGGCAACTTCACTACTGCATTGATGGCACCTTTAATACCATTTTGTTCCCAAAAGTGCCTCACCGCCTGCAAATCTCAAGTCAGTACCCCTTTCTGCTGTTATAAATGCTAATGCTTGTGGCTACAATACTATATGTATCTGCACAAATTCTTGATTGAACTCTACATGAAGAATTTCTCCTTCTTAAAGAACGAACAGATATGCAAAATATGGTATATACCATGCAAGGCAGATAAGAGTACACAAAGGCATGTGCCTCGATACAGTGCATGCTAGTTTGTATTTGTCCAGGCTTGTGCAATATGGTCTAGGCACACCAGAAGAGACTTGCCAAGACCCTTTTATTGCCATGTGCCCTCGTATATGACCAGGCAGATGACTAGCTTGGCATGGAATAGTATCGTATCATGCCAGCATGTGACTGGCACAAGCATGCTTTGAATGCCATAATGCTAAAATTTGAGTGCATAAAATAATGCTTCTATATGATGCACATCATTATGCAAATCAGTTAAGCATCAACAGATCAAGTTCGGTAATTGGAAGTAACCTGTAACTTTGTTAGCCGAGATTTTACAGCATTAATGAATACATCATGGTTTTGCAATAGTATATCTGGAACAAAATCATCATCCGCTGACATCACGTCCCTTTCAGAGGTTTTCTCTGGTGCTTTCTGCACATCATAAAGCACCACAAAATAGTGATTACTTCTAACTTGACAAGAAGCATCGCACTAAAATCATGTGAAAGTTCATACTAGTTGAGAAATGGCCAGCATTCATAAAATCTTGGTACTACTTATCCTGTGTCTGCTAAAATTCACATCTCATTTTTGACACAGAACAAGACCTAAAAGTGCCTGTGGGAACTAGCAACCATTGATTAAGTTGAGAACAAGGAATACCAATGGACCCTTCATTTCAAGGAACATTCAAAACGTTTAGCAATATGTGCACACTAGCTTCCGTAATGGTACCTGACTATTTCTTGATAATTTTCAATTGCCCATAAAATCATATTTAACAGACAGTTCATGTATATCTTATAAGTGTCAATGGGCTGTTGGGAGATTGGAAATTTCATCAACGTGCCAAAATGGACTTTTCTCATACATGTATGGGTGCCAAAAGTGTACTTGAATGTGTATAATCAGTGTCCACAAATGCTTCTTGAAGAGTGGCTTCATGAGTAACAGGTCATAATTGAGTACAGATATTTGCATGATCATACCGCCTCCGCAATAATCAGTGAAGCTTGTCATCTATTTATGATCAGCTTACGAGAATCCGAAAGTTATTAACAAAATATATAGATTAACCGTGTCAGTTGTCACTCGGACATGGAAACAGGAAAAAACCATTTACAGATAGCTCAAGTGTCAAAACCATCCAAGATGTGGATTGAGAAAAATATACAAATTAAATAAAAGAAGTTCAGATTTTAAAAAACATACAAGCAAAGATGCTGAAGTGTCATTGCTGTGGGCTGGGTCAGAGGAAGAACTAATTGTTGCTGAGTAACCACTATTAAATCTTTCTCTTTTTTCCCAGCTTTCAACTAGAGATCGTGTCCTTCCAAGTTGAACGGCCACTACCAATATAAACACAAACATTATCAAATATGTATAACAATCTAAAAAACTAAAGAAGATATCTCCAGAAATCTCTCTTCCACACCTCCTCTGACATATTTGACTGAATTTGTTTCACTGTTAGAGCATGGTGCTTCAGCATCTGCAGGGGAAATAAATTGTGTTTCAGATAATCATGTCCTAATATAGCAAAAATATTGCTTCCTCATAATTTCGCCGTTAGTGCAAAAACAATAAGAACATATATAAGTCAGCCTGTCAGCAGACACAATCAAAGATCAGAAATTTTCAAATGAAGCTTCAACTTCCACAAAAGTAGAGGACAAGTGTTACTTTTGTCAGTATATACTTGTAACGGCTCCTCCAATGACGTTATTTTTCAAATTTTCTGCAATGCTTTTGGTCCTTCTATGGTTTCCTTCATCAGCTTCTGCAGCTTCTTGGCTCACAGCTGTCTTGGAGAGTAACTTTGGGTCCAAAACACCTAAATTATTACTCATGCCACTCAAAGGCCCGGATACAGTTGCAATCAATTCGCCCTCACTACAACCACCAAGAAAAGATGGCTTCCGAATTTGAGTTGGTTTGCAGAGCATCGAACCCTGAGTTGTTGCTTCAGTGTCTGCAATTACTTTCTAGAACTACCAGGAGTGTCCTGGTTTAAACTGTCTCTTGGTACAACAACAGGCATGGATACAGGATTAGCAATTGCCTGGACATCCATCACTGCATTTGCCTCCATCATTGAGCCTTTCCTCAAGGTTAATGAATTATGCATACTCATTACAGTTGAACATGATGAGATCGCCCTTGTTGCAAAACCTGATTCCATTCTGTTCAGAGTATTAGAAGGGCTCTCTGTAGCTTTAACAACCCTGAATGTGGTAGAATTCACAGCGGATGCTTTGGAAGTAGACTTCCGATCAAATCCTTGTGGAGTGCTATGGCTTATGGAGCTTTTATTCCTTTTGACATCAGTTGAATTCATTGAAGCCATGCTTGAAGCATAAGTAGAATTGATCCCTTGTAGGACACTTTCTTTGGTTTACCTCCAAAGTCATGATGTCCTGTAATCAGTGCAGTACTAGATTTTATGTTGCTTTCCATCAGCTTGGTAGAATGATCTTCCCCATTACTATATACAGGCTCCATAAGATCATATGTTTTTGACACCACACCAACAGCATATGGTCCAATTAGCTGAAATAGAAAAGCCATTTGCTTCAATACAGAGAGACAAGAAAAGGAATAATTCAAAATATTTCAAAATAAAGCTAAGTATTTACTGATATATCAGCAACCCAAACTCCAACACGACTTTCATGATAGGAGCATCCCAAAAGTTTTCCTTCATAAATACTGAGATCACCCAAAGTAGACCACCCCATATCAACAACATCATGACATCTTATAGGCTCCCAGGAGAAAACCTAGAATGTAAACCAATAAATCAAGCAACAATAGTTTCTACAGATAAATATCACACACAATTAAAACACAAAAATATATATATACCTTTAGGGTTACATCCAAACCACAAAATAGAGTTCGTCCATCGGGATGAAAGATCATGGAGCGTACCCCAGTAACCTGAGATGGCACCAATTCAGAATTTTGCAGATTTGAAAGGTAGTTGTATATGAGTGTTTTCCATTCTCTAATTCGAGATTTTTTTATTATTATTATAAATTTCATTCTAGCAACTAATTTATTATGAAACTATGAAAACATGAGCAGAAAATAGAAGCCTTTAAGAAGAAGATACAGGTACAAGCATAAGACAACTAAGAAAGCATGGATGAATTGTCTCTTTCAGAGCAAATGCAACAAAAAAAATAAAGATTTTGTTGATAATTTAATAGACAATATATGAGTATAAAGTATATAGACTTATCATTTAAATTATGACTGAAAGATATTAGGAAAATTGGGATCTCTAGTACTAATATCTCATAGAAAGATATAGATGAATCAAAAAAATCAAATCAGGAAAAATAGATTTATGACACTTCCTGAACGACCAGTAATGTTCAATACTGCAATGGCAGTGATGGGAGGTCAATATGTGTTTGATTTGGATTACAAAGGAAATGTGGTCTCTGCCCAGTCATTTATCTTTCGGAAGCTCCTTATCCATGCAAAACCTTGTAAAGTGGGGCTGGCATTTTAATTGCCAGTGAGGAAGGAGAAAAACCAGGGACAGCCTAGGTAGTCAGCAAGCCAGTACAGCAGATTGAAAAACCATCCAGCTTCCTTACAGAATGAAACTGATATCCAAAAAACTCACTTGCTCCTCAAATGCGTCTTTGTCTTGCAAACCATGTGTTAGTTCAAGTGTTGGTTCTTGATTTTTATGTAGGATGTTCAGAATCTTCTTAGTGCTGACCTTTAGACTGAAACTAACAACTAATCCATTGTTTCACCAAAATCCACTATAATCTGAATATAATTTTAGCATGTTTACTTCTACTTTTTCTTCTTGATATATCTTTAGGAAATATGAAAAATGTAAAATAAAGAAATAAGACAGATACAGAGGCGATGATAGCCCTAAGGTGCATGCCAAACAAGAGAGGAATAATGAGGAATATGCACGAAAAAAGTCTTAATTAATTCTTCAGCATACTATTTTTGACTTAAACAATGAATCTTCAATGAGATTTCAACTAAAACTACAAGTTTGTAGATACGCATGTTTCAGGGTCCTTAAACCTTACAGAATCATCAAAATTCCATTTTCTTTAATGAAAACTGGGCCACAGGATGTTATCTGAATTGACAGGAGAATATCAGATATACAGGGTTAGTCATGCAAGCCCACAACACTATTAATTGTTTGTTGCCATGGCTGCAGCTCAGGTATTCACTATATCAAGACCAGATCAAGCTATAGATAAAGTTTTCGCTTAGAGAAAATTTAAGTTGAGTGAAGGGTTAGTAAAGTGTGAGAAGCAAGCTTTATTTGCTAATAAACTCAAGCTTTATTTGCTAATACCTCTAGCATATCTAGGTGCATGATTCATAAGTATCTGACATAAAAACCTTCAGAAACCCTGAGCCATGTCCGCACAAGTTTTCATGCTTGTCTATATGTATATGTTGAATATAATATATAAGCATCAGGTTACCTGGCCATGGCTCAATAATACTGGCAAGAGCTAGAGGTACAAAATGCTAACAGGAATAGCTAATGCCATAATGCTTTAATAATATGAGGTCCTACAAAGTGCCATTGTCCATGCCACTGGTGCCACATAAAGAACTAAACTTGGGAGTCCTGATGGCAATGATGTGCTTGTGAGTATAGTATGTTTCTCAATGCTTTGGATTAATGTTTCATCTCTACTTGGCTACTTGCTTTCAAAATACAACGAAGCTCATCAAAGTTGAAGTCAACACAGTCTCATTAAATACTTGTGCAATTGAAGGTATCTGAATATCTTCAAAGAACATGCCAAGCATCAATAACTCACATTAGATATTTTGCATCCTGTGAGTTCAAAATTAGATAGGAGACCGTAACATATGACTGTACTAATTTTCCTTGAACTGTTAGATATTTGGCAGAAGAGGAAGAGAATATCTAGGCAACCATTTGAATCCCTGCACTTGTGACTTGCAAAATAGGTAATGCTGCATTAGCTGCACTCCAAAAGGAAATTAAGAGCAAGCTATAATATTAAGCTGAAGCCCTTAAACTGAACGAAGGTCGGAGAGAACCTTATCCAACCATAGTAATTTAAGTACTGAATGCTCATCTAAAAGGATAGTAAATCACCAATGTTGCAAGATTTTAAGTAAATCACTGATGGTGCAAGATTTTAAGTGTCGAAACAAGTATAATGAAGTCCATGTTTCTTCTTCCAACAGAAAAGACACCTTACATACCTCTGGCCCTGCAGAACCTATTAGTTCAAATGTTTCTAGGTCCCAAAACTTTACAGTTCGATCAGCTGAACCTGGAAATTATTCACATGCTAGCCTCATTAATTGTTTTTGCACACAATGCATGAAGTACACATCAACAAATTCTAAGATCTTCAATGAACTAAAAGAGCATTAGATTAAATAGTGCAATTGAAACATATTATAGAAGTCCAGTAGACCACCACGAGAATTTACAATGATTATGTAACTGCATGATATATACTTCAAGTGATGGGAGTTAAATTCAAGTGGAGATGCAAATTATGAGCATCTTGTTTCTTATTCAGATGGAATACAAGCTATGCACATCTTCTTAAGCTTAACATGACTTTCAAATTGTGGTTGGTTTTAGCATAAGCCGAATTCTACCAAAGCGGTTGGTTCCAAACATACCAAAATGGACCAATCGGTTACTGGCATGGTTCAACTGATCGAAACGAGAATTATTAGCCCTTGAAAATCAAAGGCTCAAAGACCTCCAGCTCCATTGTTTGAAGCCCTCGGTCCCCATCGACGATGACAACGTCCAACAACAATGATGATGTCGTTGCGGCCAAATGAGTCCTCTCTCTGGTCCTCATCACCGTATCTAGAGTCATCGGACTGCTTGTGTGATAACCTGATCTATCGCACAAATCTCAAAGCAGCCCTAAAAAATGAAAAGAGAACCAAAATGCTGGAGGAAGAGGGGAGTCTTCTTCTCCATTTGATTCCTGAAAAAGCCGGAGTCCTAGGGCAAAGAGGACCCTAAGGCTCTCTATTTATATCCACCATGAACCCCCACAGTTCTTTACTTGCAAATATTGAGCCTTCTTCTCTCCCTTTTCTCTTATTAAAACTGCGACCTCCCATTCTTGCGCTCGCCAAAAATTGAGGTCGAAGACGTCATTGGAGTCCAAGGTAAGCCCCAATCCCACCTCTCTCTATTCCCTTCTTCCCATGGCATTTGACACCATCGCCAACTACTAATTCATCAAAAACCATAAAAAAGATTTCCTATTTTTCGGCATTTACTCTCCTTTATTCCGGCCGCCGGCATTGCCTTCCCTTAAAGCCAAGCCCAAGGCCGAGTACCCCGGCCTCCCCACGACCCTCTACAATGAGTCCATGGCCGTTGGCGAGCAGCCAACAGCCAAAGAACAATGAAAACCCCTCCATCCCCTACTTTATCTGATCCTCTTTCCTTTGATTTCGATCGGTTAATCATCATTTGCAGGCATCCACCGCTGCCCACCATCGGCCACTTGCTGCCGCCATCCATTGCTGGTCTTCCAGCCATGAACCACCAACCCCTTCCTCCCCTATTCGGCCAACAAAAGGAAGAAGAAAGGAGGAAAAAAGAAAGAAAGAGAGAGAAGTGTGTCTCTCTCCTCTCTCTCATGTCTTTCTCTACCCTCTCTTTCTCTCTACTTAAAAAAAAAGAAACAAAGAAATAACGTTTCATTCTCTCTCTCATGCTTTATTATGACAATTGATTTCATGAATATTTTATAAAAGACTTGTTTACGAAGTACAAATTGGATTATACCATTCAATGTTTTTCCCACCTACAATGTGTATGTTCTAAGAAAATACATAAATATTTTAAAGACTCAGATTGCTATGACAGCCTCACTGAAGTGGGATCAATCGACAAACGATCCTGTACCAATGGGCACAAAGTAGATAATGAATACGAACTATGATATCTTGTCGATTATATGATAACAGTCATGTCACAGGTATAAGGTAAATATAGCACGAATATCTGTAAGTAATGTCTTCAAACATGATATGAACACATGACAAGAACAATTTATGAATCATCATATTTATGAAATGTTCATGATTTATGCATGCATGGCTGATTGTATGATTTGTTTTATTATATGTCCTATGAAAATTTTATGTTGTGTTATTTTTATTTTCTCAATATTACATTATCATAGAAAATTTATACTTGATTCGATAAGGAAGCATAGATTTTACTTACTGAGATAGTGTAGCTCATATCTCTTTATTTTCTTTTCATTTACAAAGGAATAAGGTTAGGAATAACGGAGGATCCAAGCTTGGGAGCCTACATAGCAACCTTGAAAATATGTAGCTGAACTTAATTGATTGAATGACCATGAACTTGTAGTTGACTATTTATGAATTTTGAGACATGAATTTTGGTATTTGGTATTGGATTTAGATGCTCTAAACCAATTTTGATTTAATTACTTGATGAATAATGAAATTAAATTTTTATTATATTTATTTGTGATGGATTTTAACTAATTATGATCGATAGATTTTGTATTATCATGGTTGTACCTTTCAATAGCATGACCATATTATGTCCCGAATTTGAGGTGTGACAGCTTGAAGCTCTCGAAACCCTCGCTTCACTTCTCTTCCCTCTTCTGCCTCCCCCTCCAGCCTCTATCCCCTCACAAAGCTGTTGTCAGATGTCCTCTCTCTAGCCACATCTAGTCTCTCTCTCTCATCCAAACGCCTCAACCGCTCCCACGCTCTCCTTCCTCTCCCCCCTCTCCCTTTTCCTCCTCCTGGTTCCAATACACCAATTCTGTACAGTACATATGGGTACCATACTTGTACCAATCTCCAGCTGGTTTGACTCATACCAATTCGACGAACCTTGTTTGGTTTATAGTTCAACAATACCTATAAACCCGCATAGCAATTGGTGGTGTTTTGAGACTCCAACTAAATTTGGCTCTTTGGCTTATAGTGCATCTTGGAGATGGATATAGTTCCCTAAAAAAATCTTGTCTTTTTCCTCTCTATCTAAACTCATTCCAAGGCAAGAAAACTTTCTCTAATTGCATAAGCCAAACCAATATTGCTAAGATGGTAGGTGTCCTACTTGCAAACAAGTATACAGATTTCAAACCCAAGCTCTTTTCTTGTCCAATGATCCAAGGCAAAAGCCCATCACAAATGAGCTTGAATTTAAATGCATAATCCTTGGTCCTCAAGGTAGACACATTAAAGCCTTGTTGATGACATTATGGTCAATATATAATAAAACATGGCATTGATACATAAGCACTAGGGGTATGCATGATTTGGTTCGGATTGGTTTAGGGTTATTTTTGGAACCAAACTGATTTAAACCAATTTCCTAAAACCAAAACAGAAACCAAGCCGACATGCTTTAAAAAAAGGGTTAACCGACCGAAAATTTGATTCAGATCAGTTGGGTTTATCAAGTAGATGTTTAATGGGTTGGGCCACATAGGCCGGGCTAAGTTTAAATATAAAGATTCCATTTTATATAGGATTGATGTTCAATGGGTTGGACTACATGGGCCACACTAAGTCTATGCATAAAAAAAATAAATAAAATACATATGATTCGGGTTGGATTGGGATACATGCATACATATAGGTCAGGTCAAGTTAGGTTGGGTCAGTTTGAATGTATATACTTAAATATACATATGATTCAGGTTGGGTTGAGTTAGGTTGGTTAAAATCAATTTTCTGAAAACTCAAACCAAAGCCAAACCAAATTTTTTCAATTCAAGGCTTTCTCAAACTAACTCCAAACTGATTTTTTTTTAAAAAAAAGCAGTATAACTAAACCAATGAGACCAGTTCGGTTGGGTTCGTGGTTTGGCTGGTTTCTTGTATACCTCTAATCAAGGTTTTACATTCCGACAGGAGGGGGTGTCCTGGCCATTATATCCCATTCTTGTGAGGAAAGGAGATTAGAACAGGCTCAGACTCTGAAACCCATCCACACATGGAGAGAAGAAGAAAAAGGAAAGAAGGAAAGGAAAGAAAGATGAAAAAAGAAACAATGAAAGGAATGAAGAAAAATAACAAAAAAAGGCAGGAAGAAAGAAGAAAAGAACGAACAAGGAAAGAAAGAAAGGAAGAAAGAAAAAAGAAAGAAAGAAGAAAGAAAAGAAAAAGAAAAAGAAAGAAAAAAGGAAAGAAGAAGAGAAAAGAT
>KE505336.1:373595-395314 GCA_000441515.1 Elaeis oleifera | reverse complement strand
AGCAGAGGTCGGACATGTGCGTGGCTACGATCAGAATCTAGGACATCCGCATGATCTGAGGTATGGAGATTTGATCTCTAATTTATTTTCTAGCTGTTTGCTTTCTTTTTAGATTTTAGATCGTGATTGAATGTTCGTACCTAGATCCTAACTATGATTTTCAGATTAGATCTGGTACGTGATTTAATTAAAAATATTTTAATTGATTTACTTTCGCTACTTAGATGCTTAGAATTTTTTAAACTATACGTACGAAATTATAGTAATTTTCTAACAGTGGTATCAGAGCATAGATTCTAATATGAACATAAAAATCTCTCAGATTTGAAATCTAATTTATAGAAATCAGATCTGAAGATTAGTTTGATGATCTAATCATTCTAAAATAAGATTATCCTGGCATAACCCTGTTATGCTGAACGGTTGTCCTAGAACGATGTAAAACATCGATTAAGATTAGATTTGATTTTTCTACATACTGTAATATGATTACATAATTATTTTAGATCTGAAATCATTTCAGATCTGAAATAAATCATAAGTTATTCAAATCAAAAATTAGTTTTAGATCTGAAAATATTAATTAGGATTTAATTTGAATCTAGTATGATTGCTGAAATTTTTATTACATACATAGATTCAATATTTTGTTCATATGTTTGATATGTGAAAGATAATTAGATCTAATTTTTAATTGATTACATATATGATATATCAGATTAAATTCTTAATAGCTTAGTAATCGAATTGGGATAGTCACCATAGCCGTCCGGTCATAAGATGATGAAGGGATTAAAGTCCCTCTCTTGCTCATTCGATGGGTTTTCTCTTATGACATATAGGGGTGCTGACTGTGATATTTTTCATGAAGATAAATAGTGAATAAAAAATTTATATATGATATATATTTTAGATTTAAATCAGATTATACATATATTTTATATATTTTAGATCATTAAAATATTATATTTGATATACTATTTTGACACACGATCTAAAACTTAATTTCTGCAAAATCCTATATCCAAAACTCTAGGCTCTATGTGCATGAAAATATAAAACTGTGACTGGTATGCCTGTGGAGTCGACTCGATTCTTAATTGGGTCGACTCGAGTCATTAGTGAGTTGACTCATTTTTGTTTGAGTCAACTCGAGATTCTGGTAGGTCAGCTCATTTACTGATAAGCCGACTCAATTGTGCAAGCTAGGTCTATAGGTTTCTGTTTGTCTCAGTGTTATGCCGACTCATTGTGATAAGTTGATTCATGTACCAGTGTGAGTCGACTCGATTCTGCAAACAATCATATTGTATGAGATACAATATAAATTATTTATATTAGAAATATTTCAAAATCTAAACTCAAATCCATGTATATAATGTATTTAATTGAGAATTAAGATTTGAAATTATAAGATCAAAAATTATGAATTTAAGATCTAAATTTCAATGCATAAAATATGAGATTCGGATATGGGTGGAACAAATTAGGTTTAGAGACTAAACTACCACTAGGATCATTGATTAGATTAGGTTAGAACCCTTTTCGATTTTAAGCAGTTGATCGAACCTAATCAAGAGTTGGTTGGGATTAGGTCAAAGGGCTCAAATTAAATTAGTTTACTTGATCAAATTGATTCACATTTGATGTGAATTGATTAAGTCAAGACTGAATTTGGCTCCACGATTCGAGCCCGGGTCTATAGGTTAACCTAATTGATTCTAATCAACCAATTTGGTGTCTAAGACAAGTATTAGATGGTGGTTATTTAATTGGTTCCATTGTCTGACCTGGCTAATTCATTGGTATCTAAGAAAGTAATGAGGGGACCCCACTCATCTTCACTTATCTGGCCATCTTGGGAGATTATATTTTGTATTAGGTTACTTGTTGATTCGAGTTCACCCCATGCCGACTAGATTGGTCAGACATGAAATGTGCTGATCCAAATCAGATTAGTCATTACATCAGATGTATGTGACTAATTAGAAGAGACTTGAACCCAAATCTTCTCACTAAATATTAAGTCTACTGGTCTTCCACCGTTGTAGAGATGCGGGTGCTTTTCCGACGTTGATAGTTCTCGGCTGGTTACAGTGATTCGGTTGTATCGGGAAGGCACAACCACTCTATTGGCATTAGATGCCCGGGTAAAGATGGGTTGGGCTCAATAACTGTTAGGTGAGGGACCCAATGATAGCTTTGCACCCATTGGTGAATGGTGGGTCGGACTTAACTAAAAAATGTGCCAATAACTGTTAGGTGAGGCTACAGGACTTCGAGACCAAGTCACTGCAACATGCTTGGAGAAGTATCTGGATAAAGAGTTATCCATACATTGGTATACGTGTCATCAATAACTGTTAGGTAAGGTACCGTACATCAATAGGACTACAGCACCCACTAGAACCATTTATCGCGTTAGGATTACCGTTTTTCCACCCGAGGAGTATGAGAGACTCGAAAAATTAGTGGGAGCCTTCGTTTATTTTTTAAATTCTTAGAATAAATTATTACAAGTATAATCATCTAATTAAAACTTACTTTTTATGATCAATTCTTCAGCTTCTAACCCTCTAGCTTGAATCCTAAATATCAATCACTTAACCAAAATCAATTACATATTCTGGCTTAAAAATTTAAGAATAATTCTTAGCTTTTAAAAATTAAGTCATGTTCTTGACTAGGTTAACCCAATGTCATCAGTTTGTCTAATCCATAGTCAACGACCTATACTTGATAAATGGTTGGACATTGATAATTAGGTTAGGTGCTATAAATTGGACTCCATAGTTGATGAAATCCAATGTATGCATAAGGACATATAGACTGCCAATGACATGCTGATTCATCTGCAATAGTTGTGAGATAATCAGAGTCGCACAATGCATGAGATGCGTGATGGATAGTTTGTCTATAATCGATGATTAAAGATATTGAAGAGCTTGAAAAGTTCGATATGACTATGCATAAGAAATTGCTAATAGATTTGATCCTAAAATTTTTAATTCATATAAATAGTTTGTGAAACTATTATATGAATAAATATTATAGCACCTTAACTAAATTGATCAATATGCTGGTAACTAAGGGATCTTAAAAAGTTTAAAGGTACGTACCTGAAAAATCTAAAAAAATATTGACACGCCTTTGAAGGCATATCGAATTGCTCAAAATTGAACTTACGATTTTCTCTTTTTTATTAAACTCTAGTGTATATTACGCATACTATAGGGTCTAAGGAAGAAAAAAGACTGAGGGAAGGTGAAGTGACTCTTTTGAGTCAGCAATGGCGCAAAAGTTGCACTAGATCGTGGGCACCTAACCTCAGTGATTATTGTTTGGATTTAATTCTTTATCATTTGCTTGGTAATGCATTTGTGAAAATTATTTGAGCAAATGCTGAATGCCGTTGGGTCTGAGAGATCTAGAACCAAGTAACCTGAAGTATACAGATGGTTCTTTGGCTGGGTCATGTATGAGAAAAATAATTTACTGACTGAAAAAAATAGGTCTTTGGGCTCATTGACTATTAAGTCATATCTCTGTAAATCATCTCTTTGAGGATTAATGACCAAGCTATCCTTTATGGGTTAAAGGGATAAGATCACTGAGATACTTATCCTAGTATACATACGATGTGCATGATCCATTTGATGAGGCAGACTAGGAGGTTATCACTACTTCATCACCTTTACCAATGAACAGTCATGGTATTGGTATATGTATATGAGATACAAATCTGAAAGATTTTGAAAGGTTCAAAAAATTCAGATGTGAAGTAGAAAAAGATAAATCATAAAATTTTTAAAGGTACTTCAATCAGATTGAGGATGCAATACTAATAGAAAATTTATCGGTTATCTAATGAGAATGGCATAATTTCATAATAAATTTTCTTATACACCTCAGCTCAATGGGGTATCTGTGAGGAGCAATGGTGCTATATAAGATATGATCCAATCCATCGTGAATATCACTAGTTCAACTATTATTATTTTAGGAGCAAGATTTAATTTCTAAAATTTAAATTAATTTTTTTTAAAGTTGGTTTCACCACACCATATGAGATATGATATGGTGGACAGGTTAGAGGATAGGTCTATGAAAACTCATTTATGAGGTATCTCAAAAGGATTTGGGATGTCACTTTCTCTTTCCAGTGGTTCACAATGTGATTGTGAGCAATCATACTATTTCTTAGAATAATGGGAGGATAAACTCAAAGAGAAATCTCTGAAGAACAATGAGTTATAGGATCTATACAATCTATTTAAAATGAGCCAGTATATGTAGCACCTCTTCCACCTCGTAGATCTAGTAGGATCTCCCATCTTTAGAAAGGTACTTGGTATTCTTATAAAGGATTCAGAGAAAGTATTTCTCAAGAGAGATTGAAAACATAAGGATGATTTTAAAACATACAACAACGTGATATGAAGAATCATGTTGTTACATGAAGGTCAGTGGGAGGGTCCCATACTGATATCAGTTATGATGTGATTATATATAGAATTTTCTTATCAAAGATCTAGATCAAATATTCTAGAAATAAAAGGTCTATAGAAATAGATTCAAAAAAATATTTGGTTTTCACAGACAAGTATATAGAAGAGGTGCTGAAAGTGTTCAGCATTGAAACCTTCAAGAGGGATCCGTTATCCTCTTAGGCATAGGTGTATGCCAAGCTATGTACTTGACTTAGTATATCTTGCTTGAAAGTCATGAGTAGATATTAGTCGAATCTAGGCTTGGAGCATTGGATTGCTGTGAAAAATATCTCTGAGTACTTGAAAAGTACTAAGAGATTATTTCTCATCTTTGAAAAGGAGTTAGAGCTAAGAGTGGAAGGATATACTGATACTGATGGTAGAATATCTACATCAGCATGTATTCTTGAGTTATATTGGTTTGATATGTTGGAAGGATTTCAGACAATCGACCAATGGAAGCTAAATATGCTATAGATATGCAGGATGCGTTCTGATTCTTATGATTGTTGCAGAACTGAATGTCATACCATTGGATGCTATAACATTATACCGTAAAGATAATATGGTCTATAGCACTTACTAAGGAGCCAAGGTCTCACTAGAAGTCCATGCATATAGAACAGAGATATACGCGATTACCTCAAGTAGAAATATATGAAGGTACAGAGAGTAGACTCCACATGATATATAGTAGGCCCGAGTCACTTAGCCAGCTAAACATCGAAGCCTATCTTCAGAAGATGGGGCTCAAGTATATAGCAAATTGGCTTTAGTGCAAGTGGGAGTTTGTTAGATGTGTGCCCTAGAAGTCAATCTTGGCTGACACATACCTTTTCTCTAAGGTATATTTTGTACTTGATGGATAGTCTTTATAACTAATCATGTAATATGTGTCTATGATTTGTCCTAGAAATTAATAAAGATGATTTTGTATATTCTCAATGTATTGAGAATTTGAGACATATATTATTAGTGGTTAATTTCTAAATGCTTCCGATCGAAGGATCGTCACGGAAGACAGTGATCAATCTATTCAAAATTGATGCACGGATCATCTCTCTTTAAGGTAGATGAGTCTCGAGTCTATGATGTAGAGACACTGGGATGAGAGTGCAGGTGGTTGTTAGAGAATAACTTGCACTGAGTGTGACCAATACGAGAAATTACTTGGATATCTACTCACTCGTCAGTGGTCTTTCTCGATGCTGTGTGGTGTGACTAGTCCTTTGACCAGCGGTGTATTGGCTATTCATAGTGAGGTTATTTAGTTTGACTGCACGTTCCTTTGGTCCCCAGTCATTCGGATCTTTGCTGTGTATGTTGGCTATTATAGGTTCAGATTCACTGTTTGGAGTAGGATGCACCTAGATAGAATCTATCGATCCTGATAAAAAAGGAGAAGTCCTATGCGATTCATAAGACTGAATCCAGAAAATCTCTGACCAGAGTAAGTGTAAATACTGAAAAAGAGCTTTCACGAAATTTACAAATGAATTCGAGTCGAGCCAATCTAGTATATGACTGTCGATGGAGTTTGATGAGTTCTCTATGACCTCCGTCTAGTCGAGACTCATGATAGAAAGATTATATCACATGATAACTGTACATAGGGATTCATTTTTCTGTTCTACATGTTGCTAGATGCCACTGGTGGATCATGAGAACTCACTAAGATCATTTTCGGATCAATGATTCTTATTAAGGTGAGTTTGAATCGTTTCAGTCCATCAAAAGAATTTGATGATACTGTGATGGAGATCACGATATATCTCACTATCAGACAGAATAAAATCTGAGGGGTCATACACAAAAGGAGCATGACTTGATCAATGGCTTGGATCATATTCGAATTATCAATCAAATTGATAGTTTGAATATTAGAAACTGCTAATTTGTAAGCGTTACAGTTTTGGCAGCTGCTAATTGTTAGCACAGAGACTTAATTGCAAATGTTGCAATTTTATTGAGGTTAATTAAATTATAAATTAAGTATTAATTAATTTAAATTAAATTAAATTTAATTAAACTTAATTATTTTAATACTAATTGGGTTCAATTATCTAAATCAAATTTGGATTTTAAGCTTGATTGGATCAGGCTTGACAGCCTTTTGAATTCGGCTCGTTCTTTTGGACAATAACCTCTCAACGCCCAACTCCTTCTTCCTCCTCTTTCTTCCTTACATCCCAATGTCTAGATCTAATGGTGATCAGATCTAAGAGAGAAAAGAGAGCAAAGAAGAGAAGAAAAAGGGTTCTTTTCTCTTCATGATGATCTGGTTCAGATCCTGTCGGATCTGCACGAAAGAGTTCGCGCAACGATCTTCTTCGAGATCTAGAAGAAGAGATCTAAATCCAAGACTGAAGAACAAGATCTGCAAGATGCTAGCATATCGATGATTTCGGTGCTCTGATCAGGCATCTTTATGTGGATACCAGCAGAGGCCGGGCACGTGCACGGCTACGATCAGAATCCGGGACATCCGCATAATTCGAATATGGAGATCTGATCTCCAATTTATTTTCTAACTATTTTTTTTTTAGATTTCAAATCATGATTGAATGTTCGTATCAAGATCCTAACTAAGATTTTCAGATTAGATCTGGTACGTGGTTTAATTAAAATATTTTAATTAATTTACTTCTGCTGCTTAGATGTTTAAAATTTTTAACTACACACATGAAATCATAGCGATTTTTTAATAGTGATATCAGAGTCAGATTCTGATCCTCGGATCTGTGGGTTATGGTCACAATTGGATTCAAATCAAGTCTGAAATGAGCCGAATTCGAAAGGCTATCAAGCCTGATCCAATCAGACTTGAAATCTAAATCTAATTTGGATAATTGAACTCAATTAGTATTAAAGTAAATTAAGTCTAATTAAATTAAATTAAATTTAAATTAATTAAGACTTAATTTATAATTTAATCAATCTCAATAAAATTATAATATTATAATTAAGTCTGTGCTAACAATTAGCAGCTGCCAAAACTGTAATGCTTACAAATTAGCAGTTTTTAATATTCAAACTATCAATCTGATTGATAATTCGAATATGATCCAAGCCATTGATCAGGTCATACTCCTTTTGTATGTGATCCTTTAGGTTCTACTTTATCTGATAGTGAGACATACCATGATCTCTATTACGATATCATCGAAACTCTTTTCGATGGATTGAAACGATTCCAACTTACCTCAATAAGAATCGTTGATCTAAAAATAATCTTAGTGAGTTCTCACGATCCACCAATGACGTCTAGCAACATGTAATGGTAAGCCAACAGAATAAAAAATGAATCTTTAAGTACAGTTATCGTGTAATATAATCTCTCTATCATGAGTCCCGACTAGAAAGAGGTCATGAAGAACTCGTTAAACCCCATCGTCAGTCATATGCTAGATTGGCTCGACTCGAGTTCATCCATAAATTCTGTGAAAACTCTTTTTCAATATTCACACTTACTCTAGCCAGAGATTTTCTGAACTCAGTTTTACGAATCACATAGAACTTCTCCTTTTCTACCAAAGTCGATAGATTCCATCTAGATGCATTCTACTCCAAATAACGAATCTAAACCTATAATAGCCAACATACACAGTAAGAACCCAAATGGCTAAGAACCAAGAGAACGTGCAGTCAAACTAAGTAGCCTCGTTGCGAATAGTCAATATACCACAGGTCAAAGGACCAGTCACACCACTGCAATATCGAGAAAGATCACTGACGAGTGAGTAGACATCTAAGTGATTTCTTATATTAGTCACGCTCAGTGCAAGTTGTTCTCTAACAATCACCTGCACTCTCACCCCAGTGTCTCTACACCACATACTCAAGACTTATTTGCCCTAAAGGGAGGTGATCCGTGCACCGATCTTCAATGGATTGATCACTGTCCTCCTTGACGATCCTTCAATTGGGAGTATTTAAAAATTAACCACTAATGATGTATGTCTCAAATTCTCAGCATCTTGAGAATATATAAAATCATCTTTGTTAATTTTTAGGACAAATCATAGACACATAGTACATGATTGATGATAAAGACTGCCCATCAAGTATAAAACATACCCTAGAAAAAAGGTATGTGTCAGTCAAGATTGGTTTCTAGGGCATACATCTAACACAAAGTGGTTATAAAATTTTTGAAAAAAAATATTCTCTTTTATTTTGGCACTCCTAGAGCAATCATTAGTGATCGGAGGATACATTTTTACAACCGACCCTTTGCCACATTAATAAAAAATATAATGTCACCCATAAGTTGGTCACACCTTATCATCCTCAAACTAATGGGCAAGTAGAAGTGTCCAACAGATAGATCAAATAAATCTTGGAGAAGACTGTTAATGCCAATAGAAAGGACTGATCTTTCAAACTAATTGATGTACTATAGGCATACCGAACCGCCTTTAAGACCAACCTAGGAATGTCTCTCTGTAGGATTGTGTTTGGAAAATCTTGCCACTTGCTTGTTGAGCTAGAGCACAAAGCCACATAGGCCATAAAAATTTAACATGGACTTGGACATAGCCGAAAATCATAAAATGCTTCAAATTAATGAATTAGAAAAAGTTAGAAATGAAGCTTACGAGAATACTATGGTGTATAAGAAACAAATTAAAGTATTCCATGATCAAGCAATTATGAAAAAATCTTTTACTTCTGGATAAAAAATTTCTTGTATAATTCTAGATTACACCTATTTTCATGAAAGCTTAGATCTAGATGGATAAGACCATTCTTAATTAAAAAATTTTCCTATATGAAGCTGTAGAATTAAAATTTAAGCAATGGTGCTGTGTTTAAAATTAACGGTCAAAGATTAAAACTATTCTTGAAACTATCCAAAGAATCTTTTAACAAAGCCATGGTTCTCTATGAACCAATTTATCTCGATCAATTTGCTTGCAATATTTTGTCTGGTTGAAGACATTAAACTTAGCATTTCTGGGAGGCAACCTAATTTTTTTAAACTAATATCTTTTCTATTGAATAAATAAATATACCCATCTTCAGACTTTGGATTTTCAAGTCAACATCCCACTAGATCACCTTCAAAATAGAACACATATTCCAAGTGACATCTTTCTTTTCTTTCTTGCATTACATTTCTTTCCTCATTCATTAGAGATAATGATATTTGAATTGAGGGTAGGAAAAATCTTCTAAAAATATTTTTGAAAAATTTTGAAAAATATATCCCATAAAACTTTTTAAATTTAAAAAAATTAAAAGAAAACTTTGAATAAACCATGTGTCAAAAAAAGAGAATCTTGAGCAAAACAGACTTTAAAAAAATAATAAGAGTTAGAGAGTATTTGCTAATGACTGTAGCGAGTTAAGAAGAAGATTAGTTGGACAGACTTTTAGCAGCTTACTTAGATCATCTAAAGGCTATTAGTACTTCTAATTATACATATACACTGACAAGATAAAATAGGTGCTAATTGTAAGGTCAACTAAAGATTCAATTATCACTTAAAATTGATGGTTGCTATACATCCCAATCAAAATTTGAATTTGAGAAAAGAGCTATCTGTCTAAAATATAAGTATAAACAAAGAGTATATGTGGATTGTCCTAAGCTTAGTAATCGAATCTCTGCACCTAAGTCAAGTATGGATGTTCGTGTTAAAATGGTGAAAGGAAGGTCAGGATGCTCAGCACTAAATCAAAAAAAAAAGACAGTGTAAAAGCTATCATAGTTCTTGAATTTTATTTAGGGGTATGTAGCAAATTAACCAAAATAAAGTGATAAGTGAAGATACATTTGTCCTTTACAAGCTAGCATTCAAATGCTAAGTTAGTCATCACAAATACAAGTGTTGTAGATGTTTAGATGTATTCTAAAGAAATTTCTAACTGTACTAAACTATAAAATTTTCTTCTAAAACTTAATATTTAGTTAGTGATACTTGCTAATCTTTTTGACTTTCAATCCTAAATCTATTTTTGTAAAGAAAATCTTAATAAAATATTTCAAAAAAAAAATCTATATTGCATTGCTAAGGGACTAGCCATGAATAAGTTGGAGGGTGTGATAAGTATATAAATTTACCTATAGAAGTATTAATTTATTGAACAAATTATCTTTATTTTTTAAAATTGATGCTTCCTCATGTATTTTGTAGAAAAAAGGTGCATCAATATGAAAAATCCAATCCATAGATTTTACATAGATCAAAAGAGACAAAAAAATAGAATTAAAATGGGTTTAAAATCAAGCCTAGAACCAACTTTATCACTCATGAGCATTTAAATAGGATGGGGTCCATTGGGAATTAAAGTAGCTGGGCCTTTGGACCAAGCGCAGCTGGGCGTTGGGAGCATATGACCAATTATTTTTTGGGCATGGGACCCATGTGAAGCACCGAAAGTTGGTGATGAAGGCTGAAGCAAAAAAAAAAAAAAGTGAGGTGGTCCATGAATTTTAAGAAGAATTTGCAAGGGGCTTGGCTTCTTCATGTGGTGCATGCGGTCTGTTGGGACAAGTCAATCGACCTCTGACTCTGACTCTATATCGACCACATGAACACATTACATCGACTCACAATCGACTAACCGACCAATAATCGGCTATTATCAACTAACAACAGAACTCAGTTAATCTTTGATCGAAGACCATTGGCATATCAGAGTCAGAGTTACCGATCGATGCTCATTCGGATCTCCAAGACTACCAACTTATCAGTATTACCGACATAGGCCTACCTTCTCAACACATCCTAACCGTTATGAACGGTTATCGACTACGTGTCACGACCATTAATAGAAACAAACAGCCCACTAACTCCATGATTATTGCTCAATAATTTAGCGCCATAAAAAGTGGGACCACGTACTCAACGGTTATATCAGAATCATCTATAAAAGGGAGGTAAACGAACAGCATGTGTAAGATAATTTTGGGCTAAGACTTTGTCGCTCTAAAGACTCTTTATCTGCTGTTCACCAACCTCCTCTCTGACTTAAGCATCGGAGGGTCTCCGTCGGACATAACTCCGGTCTGTGAAGACTTTATCTTGCAGGTGCTCTTCACCGGCGACTGGCGACAAGCGACAAGGGATTGACCGCAACAGATTGATGCGCCAGGAAGGGAGAAAACTATGATCAATCATGTCAAGAACCAAAGCTCAACATTCGATTGGATCAGTGAGGCAGTCTTCCCATTAGGAAGATGTTCCTCCTCCACCTCCAGTGGCAGAGCCTAGTTCTTTACATCCTGTGGTCACCACAGATGTATAGATTGCTGCACTTATGCAGCAAATGAAGGTTTTGATGGAGACGATTCAAAATCTCCAGCAGCAGCAACCCAGCAGCAACAGCCACCGCCAGTGGAGTAATCGATGGCTCAGTCAGTGCCATCCAAGCACAGCCGTCATCCTCCATGACGCTCACCCTCCTCATCTTCAGAGCGACCATCTCGATACTTCCATCGAGATGAACAACCACATTCTCGACACTCCCATCGTGCCACTTATCATTCGTGGTGTTCTCCCTCTCCTTCTCGTACACACAGTATCAAGAAGGGAAATGGCCGTGGACACCTTCTACTTCACCTTCTTCGAGCTCTTCAGGGGGTTCCACCCTGGAGTTTTCCAACGACGGCTTGACAACTATGAACGCAAGTTCAGAGAAATCGATCGTCAGCTCGTTCGACTCCAAGTGGAAGGTCGGAAGTCCTCCAACAACTATGACTTCTACACTGTCCAACCTCTCTCTCGGCGCATCTTGGATGAACCGATTTTTTCTCGGTTCAAGATGCCGTAGATGGAGTCATACGATGGCTCTACCAATCCGATCGACCATTTGGAAAGCTATAAAGCTCTCATGATGATCCAAAGGGCAACCGATGCCTTCTTTTGCATTGACTTCCTGACAACTCTTCGGAAGGCTACTCGAGCCTGGTATTCCGGACTCCAGTCAAGGAGTATTAATTCTTTCAAACAGCTTGAGCATTCTTTCATGGCCTACTTCAGCACTAGCCGAAGGCCGCTACAAACATCCGACAGTCTCTTCTCAATCAAGCAAGGTGAGACAGAGACATTGAGAGACTTTGTGGCTCATTTCAATGTAGCCACACTTGAGGTCAGGGACCTCAATGAAGATATGGCTATATCGGCTATGAAGAGGGGTCTGAAGAGATCGAGATTTACTTACTCTCTAGACAAAACCCTCCTCCAGAACTATGTTGAACTTTTGGAGTGCACGTACAAGTACATTCATGTAGATGAAGCTACTTCTGACTAACACTAAACAGATGAAAAAGGTCAGAAGAAGAAACAAAAGAAAAGTGAAGCTCCGATCGAATCAAGTAGGCCGACTGTCAACAAGCGAGCTTCATCTCAACTACGGAGTCCAAAGCCGAACAACTATGGTAGGTATGACTCCTACACTCCTCTCTCTGCTCTCCGTGCACAGATCTTGATGGAGATTGAAAGAGAGGAGTACTTACGACACCCCCACCAATTAAACACCATCGAGGAGCCGAGATAGGAAGAAGTATTGTCAGTTCCATCGTGATCACGATCACGATATCGAACAGTGTATCCAACTCAGGGATGAGATAGAAGCCCTGATTAGATGATGCTACCTCAAAAAATTTCGACGTGATCGTCTGACTCAGCCTCCCACTGACCCACAACCTTAGCACAAGTTGAGGAGACACTCAACAATCGACCAACGGTGGGAGTAATCAACATGATCTCCGAGTGATAGAAGAACTAGAGGACAACTTCTGAAGAAGAGTTGGCAAAGAAACGACGATTCGATAATGTAATAACTTTTTTGAAAGAAGATGTGTGGAGAATTTAAACTCCCCATAATGATGCTGTCATTATCTCGGCAACGATAGCTAATTATGATGTAAAAAAAATTTAGTGGATAATAAAAGCTCGACAGATATTTGTTTTACTCGACTTTCTCTCGAGTACGACTACCGATTGATTGACTTAGAAGAGTTTCAACATCGTTCATCGATTTCACAGGAGATACAGTCACTGTGGAGGGAGAAATCACTCTTCCATTAATCGTAGGAACTGAACCACAACAGAATACTATTCTCGTGACATTCATGGTTGTCCGAGTTTTCTTGGCTTATAATGCCATACTCGGACGACCTGGACTGAATGCTTTGAGAGCAGTAGTCTCGACTTATCACCTACTAGTCCGATTCTCGATAAGAAATAGAGTCGGAGAGATGCGTGGAGATCAACAATTTGCCCGACACTACTTCCTAATTTTCACATAAAATAATTAATCCAAAAATTTTTGTTCTTTAATAAATTAGATCAAAGAGAGAATGAAGAAATGGGTGAACCAGCTGAACAACTGATCTCTATCCCATTAAAAAAGGAAGATCCTGAGAAGGTGGTCCAAATTGGATCGCAGCTGTCTGATCCGAAGCGACAGTAACTAATAAATCTACTCAGAGCAAACGTCAATATTTTTGCTTGATCAGCTACTGATATGCGAGGCATTCCTCCGAAAGTAATAATCCATCGGCTAAATATTGACCCAAAGGTTAAGCCGGTGAGACAAAAGAAAAGGCTTTTTGCTCCTGAAAGGCAGAAGGTCATCAACGAAGAAGTCAACAAGATCCTTGCAGCTGGCTTCATCAGAGAAGCTACTTATCTTGATTGGCTCGCCAAAGTTGTGATGGTGAGAAAGGCTAATGAGAAATGAAGAATCTGCATCGACTACACAAATCTAAACGAAGCTTGTATGAAGGACAGTTTTCTTGCCAAAGATCAATCAACTAGTTGATGTGACTTCGGAGCACCGACTCTTAAGCTTCATGGATGCCTTTGCAGACTACAATCAGATTCGAATGGTACCTGAAGATGAGGAGCACACAGCCTTCATAACCGACAAAGGCATCTACTACTATAAAGTAATACATTTGGTTAAAAAATACCAGAGTCACTTACCAATGGCTAGTTAATAAAATCTTCAAGACACATATCGGGCGAAATATAGAGGTTTATGTGGATGACATGTTGGTGAAAAGCCCTCGAACTATTGATCATGTTCGAGATCTGGAAGAAGCCTTCAGCACATCTCGACGACATCAAATGAAGTTGAATTCAAGTAAGTGTGCATTCAGAGTAACTTCTGAGAAGTTTCTCAGATTTTTTTTTGTCCCAACGAGGAATCGAGGCTAATCTCGAGAAATAAAGGCTATCATCAACATGAAGCATTCTAGTTTCAAGAAAGAGATACAGCAACTCAATGGAAGGATCGCCGCACTCAGTCGATTCATCTCAAGATCGATAGAAAGATGCTTGTCTTTTTTCAAAATCTTAAGGCAAGCAAAAGACTTCTCATAGTCGGATGAGTGCCGACAGTCCTTCAAAGACTTAAAAGATACCTTGCATCTCCACCACTACTTACAAAATCAAAGGTTGGAAAACTTTGTATCTCTATTTGGCAACATCGATGGAGGCAGTAAGTTCAGTGCTTGTCCAAAAGGATGAAAATCGAATTCAACGGTCGATCTACTACACTAGCAAGGTGCTTCACAATGCCGAAGTGAGATATTCAAGAGCGAAAAAATGATCTACGCTCTAATCATATCATCACAATGGCTTCGCCTATACTTCCAAGCACACCCTATTGTCGTCTTGACAGATCAGCCATTAAAGGCAATCTTACACCGACCTGATACATCGGGTCGAATGACAAAGTGAGCCATAAAGCTTGATGAATTTGATATATAATATCACCCACGTCCATTAATGAAGGCGCAAGTTTTGGCCGACTTCATCACTGAATATACAATACTGGATAATAATCCTGAGGATGAAGCTAATGACAAAATAAAGCAGGCCATGACTCTCGAACTTGACTTGACGTCGGTATGGGTGCTACATATAGATGAAGCATCTAATGCACAAGACAGCGGAGCTGGTCTCATCCTCACCAATTTCGAAGAGGTTATTACTGAATATACCCTTCGATTCAATTTTAAAGCTTTGAATAACCAAGCTGAATATGAAGCACTCTTAGTCAGCTTAAAAATTATCAAGGAGCTTAACATCGACAGTCTGAAGATCTTCACCGACTCATAATTAATTACTGGATATGTTAAAAGTGAGTTTGAAGTCCGAGACCCCATTATGATGAAGTATCTTCAGAAGGTGAAAGATCTTATGTCCATCTTAAAATATTTTAAAATCTTTCACATTTTAAGGATAGAAAATACTCGAGCTGACGTACTTTCATGACTCGTAACCACTTCTTTCAATTTGCTGGTAGGACATTCGTCGAATGCTTTGAACAGCCGAGTATTGATAAAGTCGAGGAAGTACTACAAATCACTGATGAACCAAGCTGGATGGATCCGATTGTCCAGTGTTTAATAGATGGAACTCTCTCTACGGATCCCTCAAAAGCCAAATGACTCAGATGGATAGCCTCACAATACATTTTAATGAATGGTTAACTATATAAGAGGTCATTCTTTCTTCCCTTACTGAAGTGTTTGAGACCGACAGATGCCAACTATGCACTCAGAGAAGTTCATAAAGAGATTTGTGAAAATTATTTAGGGGGCAAATCTCTAGCTTACAAGGTCCTACGACAAAGATATTATTGGCCCACCATGAAGAAAGATGTAGCTGAACTTGTCTAAAGGTGTGAACCATATCAGAAATATATAAATATACAACATCAATCGGTCAGTCAGTTGATATCAATTATTGCATCACGGCCCTTCGCACAATGAAAAATTGATATACTTGATCCTTTCCCTTCGGCATCTAGTCAGAGGAAGTTCATAGTGGTCGCCATCGATTACTTCACCACATGGATGGAAGCTGAACCTCTGGCACAAATCACTGAGAGTAAGATAGAAGACTTCATTCAAAAATCAATCATATGCAGATTCGGTCTACCACACACCATTATTACTGACAATGGTCGGTAATTCGACAATCAGAACTTCAAAGAGTTCTATGCAAAATTTCATATTACGCACAAACTCACATCAGTTGGCCATCCACAATCCAACGGAGAGGTGGAGGTAACAAACCGAATAATTTTGCATGGACTCAAGATCAGACTGAATGAAGCTAAAGGCCTCTGGGTGGAGGAATTATACCCGATCTTGTGGGCTTATCGAATGACTCCTCACATACCAATGAGAGAATCGCCATTCAATCTGACTTATAGAACAAAAACGATGATCTTACTTGAGATCAGATTACCATTAGTAACAGTTGAGCAATACAGTAAGCCGAGCAATTCAGAATGTCAGAAAGCTGATCTAGATCTACTTTCTAAAGTACGACAACAAACTCAAATTCGGATGGCAGCATATCGACAAAGAGTAGCCCAATATTATAATGTAAAAGTCAAGCCAAAGGTCTTCCATCCAGGAGATCTAGTCTTAAGAAAAGTTGAAGTTTCAAGACCTCTGGATCAAAAAAAATTATCTCCGAATAGGAAAGGGCCTTACAGAATAACCGAAACACTTAGACCGAGCGCATATCGACTGGAAACCCTTGAGGGAGTAGCTATTCCTCGAACTTGGAATGCTAACAACCTAAAGATGTATTATCAATAAAGCTGTTCATATGTACAGTATTCAGAATGTAATATTGAATTTTAGAATCACAAAAGCTTTAGCCAACTACAAAGTGATTTTAGACTGATAAATGGATGGTCAATTTTTATCGATTGTATTTAATTTTCACTGTAAAAACTGACATATCGATTATATTTCGATTTTCACTATAAAGCCAAAATACCGGCTATATCTCGATACCAACCATATCTCGGCCTTCCACTGTAAAAGCCGATCCTAGCCGAACGACTATTATGCCGACTTAGTCTTAACTAAATAGAATGCTATGTCAATACAATAAAGATCGAATTGAAATTATATCGATTTGACTACGATCGGTCGAAGAATATACAGTTTGCCATCGATTATCAAATAATCAGACGTACTGACCTAACTATAGTCGGCCAAATGATATTCGACTGATCACCATTTATCCAAATACCTAAAAGGTAAAGTCTATCTATTAATATTTGACTAACGAAGGAATTCTACAAGGACATTCAGCTTGTCGATCGATATTCGGTAGTTAAATAGTAATGCTACGACATTGCAAACACACGGAAAAGAGAAAGTTGATACTTAGAAAAATTTCTTTCATTCATTCATTGAAAAGAAGATTATAAAATTGGACCGAAGTCTGATTATAAAATTTGTGATTACAAAAGAAGACAAAAATACTACACCGATCACCAGTCGTCGTCCCCATCTCCTTGCTCCGACATAGCATTGACGACTGGAACACTATCTTCAGCAGTCAGTGCACCGTCTTCAGCAGTCGGTGCAGCATCTTCAATCGGTGTAGCTTCTTCTCCGATAGCTTTATCTTCCGGAGTAGCAGGAATGATGCTGCTCAAATCCAAATTCGAGTACAGCTTTCAACCACATCTCGGCCATCTTCATACCCAATGCAATAAGAAGTGAACTCGCCTTTGAGGATTTCTTCTTTAAACTCTTCAGAGTTCTTGAAGTTCTTGACGGCTTGGTTCAAAGCTTTCCTGCTTCCACTCTCGCCGACTCTGCTTCCACTCTCGCCGACTCTGCATCAGCTTTTGCGGAAGCTAACTCATCATCGGCCAATGCCAACCTTTTCAGGGTGGCCCGATGTCTTCCACATTAGGCTTCGAGTTCGTCGATGCAGCCATCCCTTTCTCGTCGAAGTCGGTGGATGGAGTGCTTCTTGCTCTTGATTCGCGACTCAAGAGACAAGATGTTCTGGCAAGCCGACTCAAGTTCGGCTCCAGAAGATTGAAGATCAGCGATTAGATGGGAGACTTCTTCCTGAAGCTTCGGCTCCCGCTCGGTCACCGTCTGGAGTTGTTCAAGGGCAGCCATCTTCTTAGCATTGGCGGCCGCCACCTTGTCCATCAAGATCTGACGGAACTCTGCAACCTTCCGATAGCCGACCTCTAGGTCGTCCATATCGTGTGCCCACTGAAAGCAGAAGATAAGTCAGATCAGATCAAAAAGAAATGTTGAAGAACTTACCCTGAGTATCGTCAAATATAAAAGAAACATCTCGACTACGGTCCGATTCTTCCTGTTCTCCCAATCAGCCGGGAGAAGAGCAGCTTGGATGAGTCACTGGCCAATACCAGATTGGCCAAGGTCGACTCACCCTCTGAAACTCTAATATCAAAAGAATTGAGTGACCCGTCGATGACCCATCGTCTACCGAAGTCGCCGGTGCCTTCCTCGATCTCCTGTTGGCAGCCCCGCACTTGAGAATGCGGAAAAATCAGAGCTTGACTGTGCCTGAGATGGTTCTGCTGGAGGAACCACTGGTGCAGCCATTGATTGCTCGACTGTGACTTCCGCCACGGTCCGAACTTCAGCTGGTGGAGCTGTCGATGGTACTACTGCAGATCCATCTTCTTCTGCTGTCCCAGCTTCAACGGACAGCACCTCAGGGAGCGTTATCGGCATTGTCGGGGCTGACAATGCCAAAACTGGCTCAGGAACCGAAGCCGACGGTACATCGAATTCCCTCGCCGATGTAGATGAAGCAGTTGTCGACTCCTCTTCGACGATCGGGAGGTCCAGCTTTGGATGCTGCCTTCTTCTTGATAGCATGCTGATGAATATCAACGATCGATTCTCATGTCCTCGGCTGCATAGCTACAATCAGAACAAAGAAGTCAGTACAGTTCAGAAACAAACAAAAAAAAAAATAAAAGTGATCAATTTTGCTATACCTAAAGAAGTGACCGAACTAAGATCAGCATTGTAGAGAGCTTGTTCGGTCATCGGCTCTCGCTGCGGTGGTACTGTCATATCCTTCAGTCGGTGAAAATCTTTTCGATCGTCAACCTCCATCCAACTATTCTCATTGGGGCCGGTCCTTAGATCACCCCAGCATGAAGGAAAGCCCCAAGGAAGAGAAGAAGAAACAGAAAAGAATTGATTCTTCCATCCATGAATGGACGATGGAAGACCCGTAATGAAGAAAAGATATTTTTTGGGTTGAAGAACCACCAACCCTTGGTCTTAGGATAGGGACATAGGATGAAAAAAGTTCGAAAAGAGAAGGACGGAGCTCGGTCGATATTAACCGACACAGTAAAGCAAAATTAATTATCAGCCGGATCGAGTTCGGTGCCAGCTGAGCAGGTTAAAGACCATAGTAGTCAAGTAAATTTCGAATGAACTTCGGAATCGAAAATCAAAGACCGGCTCGAAGGTATTTGACAAAGAAGGCAACCTGACCCGGAGAAGGGGAGTTCACCCGACCATCAGAGCCAAGAGTGAAGAGCTGATACTGTTTGGGATACGATATTGCTCCCGGAGCTGTTCAACATTAGGTCCGGATAGAGAAGAAGCTTCCACTTCCGGACCTAAAGGAGATTCGTCGGTCGGATTCTCCGACCGACTATCCCGAGAGGAAGAAGCCCTAGCCATGAAGAAGGAAAATAAGAGAGAACTCTAAAACGAAGACCCAAAGGGGAGGAAAAGCTAAAAAAAAGACAAAAAAATTTGACCTGAAGCTAAAAAGAGGCAAAGAGAAAACCCTGGAGCTCTAGTACTGGGGCGACCTTCCGACAGAGCTTTCGTAGCAGAAGATGGTGACAAAATGCAAAGTAAAAGTTTGACCGAAAATGATCCTATATATATAGGATCCATCAACGGTCCAGATGAAATCAGTCAAATCGAAATCTCATTAAACCTGACTTGGAGTTGGAACAAAATAAAATAAATAAAACTCTTCCATAAAACCTGGCTTCTCTCCCTCTCTTAGTTTGGATGGCTGATTCTCCTTCTCGTGTGTTGGAAAGATGGAAGAATTTAAAAGATGGGTATGTCCGTTTATCACACAAGCTCCTACAAAAATTATAGTGTGGAGAGAGATATCTAAGAGTAGAGGCATTGGACTTTATTTATAGGTGTAGGAGGAAAGAGATTTTTATGCTTTTTCGATATAGAACTAATGACTGAGGTAGATGAATGGCTTGAATTTTTCTCACATCTTTTCTTTTCTAATTTTTTTAAAACCTTCAACTCCGAACCATTTTTTTTCTTTCTCTTTTTTTATTATTATTTTAAAACTGTTAACGCCCACGTCCAGGCCACCGCGTCGTGTGAAGAACGCATCTCATCCGCGTCTCAGCCTTCATGCCCAACTCCACTTCGCGCCTGTGCGCAGCACCTTCCCGCATTCTCACAGACACGCCTGGAGTCCCCGCCTCGCATCGCGTCTCATCCGCTTCTGTAGCGCACTCAGTACCCAGGTAGCCATTTCTTCGCGCGTAAGCCCGCATCCAACCTTCAAATCATGCACCAGCCTTCTTTCTCTGCTTGCTTTAAATGCACCATGACCCACGTGGATGAATGCATAGGCACCAGCACCTGTTTGCATGAAGCCGCACCCAATGAGCCAGCGCGCAGCTGCTCCCAATCTGGTCCCGGCCGTGAAGCTTCCTTTCCTCTCGCGCCCACCATGGACTCATGCTCCAACCCCAGCGGCACTTGGTCCAAAGGCCCAGCCATCTCTTTAATTCCCAATGGACCCCATTCTATTTAAATGCCCATGAGCGATGAAGCTGGTTCTGTTGGGATATACCGACGGATCCTGATGCTGACTGATCATGTTGCCGACTCACCAACAGATCCCGACATCGACTCACCAATGCCGGCTCTCCGACGCCGACCGACGTCAACTCCTCTGCGGATCCTGACACAGGCCCATTCTCGAGATGGACCGACCGACCGACTGACTCCGCCCGACTGATAACGGACGACGCTGACGGTGGCTGCCGACAATGACCGGTCTGGACGTGTCGGCCCGACTGACCGACACCGACCGACCGCCCGAAGTCCGACTCCATGTCGGATGGGATAACGCCGATCCCCCGTCGGGGCGAGCGACTAACACCCAACCTCCACGGACCCTCCGGACACCGGCCACGCTATGAAGTCACTACCCGACGGTCAAGTCCTGATATATAGTCGGCCAGCCCCTGCACGACCGCCGAACGACCGGCATGGGCTGCAGTCCTGTCAAGGACACGCCGTATGACCGCCAAGGGGCCTTGCCCTGCCAGAGACTTGGGAGGTTGTCCTACCAAGGACGCAAATTAATTCCTAGGACCTGTCAACCCGTTGACAACATGGCAACCCCGGCGATGTGACAGCCCAGGACGATTAACGGCTCCACAGTTGTC